>JBCEWB010138007.1:0-11018 GCA_039654565.1 Peronia peronii | reverse complement strand
ATCTGGATGTTGGTAGCTGTCAGTGTTTTTACCTTCTTCATATGTGAAAACAGAATTGTACGAAGTAACTTGCCCTGTGAAACAAAAATCATCATAATCAAAATTAAATTTTCTTAGTACATGTATGCGATTGTCTTATTATATACCTACAAGAGTCAGTAGAACACTGTGGAATCTGCAAGTGTCTGTGGCAACATTGTTATTATATTTTCTTTAATGTTATTTGAAACCACACCAATGAAATAAGATAAGATCTTCATAATCATACAAGTTTATGATTCTGAATACAAGTCATATGCAAACACAGTCACTTGTCCAATAGATCAAACATATGATATGTGTTGAATGAATTTGTGTTTTTATGATAAACAGAAAATAGGAAGAAAACAGTCTAAAGCATCTGAATTAAAGCTGAGGAACCCCAGCTATGATAGAATTAAAGATTTTTTATACGATATGTACACAGAAAATGTCAAAAAAAAAATTGGAGTCATGCAGATCAGTTGAACAGATTTTGACAATCAGATTCCAGTGCCACAGACTTACACTCCACTACTCCTAAACATTATATATGCATGTGAAACATGACCGTAGACCATTTTACTATTCTGTGATCATTCAGATTTTCAATGATGAACTGCACGATGCCGCGTCAATGCAGATAAAAGGGCGTATATGCTGCAGTCTTTTCTAAGCATAAAAGGAACTGATAAAGATTTAGTGAGATGATACATGTAGATCACACTTCAACATAGGTTGAATCATTTAGAGATACCGGAGGTAAAGTCTGGTAAAGTAACTAAAATGCTCATCTGACACTAATGAGCTCATTAAAGTATCAATGAATGAAAACTATTTACACTGCTGAGCAAAATGTTGATAAATCTCTCTTTCACTGATGTTTGCAGGCAAGACAGTGTCATTGGGTAATATAAACTCATCATCCAGTCTGCCATTGAAGTTTCCCATCAAACCTCTTGTCAAATTCTGTAAAGTTCTGTCCACTTCAGACTGTATTTCCAAACTTTTCACTCCAACATTGATTGCAATGGAAACGCCTGTATATCAAAGAAATAAAATCAAAATATCCGGTCACACTTAAGCAGGAAAACAAAAGATTGCTGGGATATTTTATATTCCCATGAGCTTGAAGCGATTTCCTCTTTTCCTGAACATTGTGAGATGTAAGTTGACAGTACATGCAAAAGAAATTATGTATATTGTGTGAGTGATGTATGAAATCAGAAAGTGCTATTGAGGCTGGATAGAAAATGGATATCCATATATCCTGTTGTATTGCAAACAATGACAGTGGCTCTATCAATGAATGGTCTATCTGATCAAAAATGGCTAAACAATGATGACAGATGTAAAAAAAAAAAAAAACTTACCACAAGGAAAAACTGCTGTGACCGCTGTTTTATTAGAAGTAAATTCTCTGAAAACTCTGAAGGCTAGGGTAGATTTCTCAAATTCACGGTTGTCATAGAAGGCATTGGTGATATCCAAGCCATCCATAATGATGATCATTGCTGGGAGGAAAAGATGTTTTTGCATAAGTTATAAGTTAATGCTGGCTTGTGACAGAGAAATATCTAAAGATGTTGCATAAGCTAATATTGATTTGTGACGTAGAGAAATATATGAAGATGTTATTCTATGAGCTACAGATTGTTTGTGACTCAGAGATAACTAAAAGATGTTATAATATGAGCTAAGGCTGGCTTGTGACCCATAGATAATTAAATATTTGTTATATGAGCTAAGGCTGACTTGTGACTCAGAGATAACTAAAAATATGAGTTAAGACTGGGTTATGTTTCAGAGATAACTATGTTATTATATGAGATAAGGCTCGTTTGTGACTCAGAGATAACTAAAGATGTTATTATATGAGATAATGCTGGCTTATGACTCAGAGATAACTAAAAATGTTAATATATGAGCTAAGGCTGATTTATAACTTAGAGATATGTTATTTAAACCCTTCGTTGTGAGCACTTTTTCATTGCCCGGTACAACACTGATTTTGGCATATTTGGTTAGGGTCATATCTTCACACTGGCTTTGTAAGGCAAGCCTGGACTTGAATTTCTCTGCTGGAAGACTTCCTCTTTTCACCACTTTCCCTTCATCCCTTCTCAGACATTTCAGTGCAATTGTAGACTTCTGCTAGATGATTGTTCATGTTCTGACTTCAACTATATGTAGAGGTGGACTGCAGTCACAGCAGTTAAGAAACCACACAAAAAAAATAAAATAAAAAATATTGCAATGCATACTTTTCATTGCTGAATACAAGATCATTGTAGAGGCATATTTATCATGACATCTATGTTATGGAATACAGGGATTGGGGGACACCGTATCAGTGATCTCCATGCTGTATTTGGTATGTCATGATGGTGCAATTTACACACTTTCATGATGTATCAGGTACATCGTATAGAGGATGAAGGGATTAATAAGCTAAAGTTGGCCTGTGACACAGAAATGTCTAAGATGTTATTGTGTCAATCAATGCTGGCTTGTGATTCAGAAACATCTCTTCTGTTAATAAATATTACATATTTCATATCGTTGGTGTCACAAGCAACCCACTTAAATCAGCTTGAATACTTTTGTCACCAGAGAGTAAAAACTGATGTCAAATTATCAACAGGAGGTTATACATGGGATCTTTGCAGATTTTCTCCTGCATTTCTATTGATCAGTTTGACTCAAGATGGAGTCACAGTATGCATTTTTTACCTCACTTTGAAGGGGGGGAAAAACTTGAAATTCCCAAATTTCGGATTTATGTGGAATGCTTGTGACATCCACGATATGAAGCTTTTGTTTCTTTGTATTTGGTTAGATTATTTGCATATTTGTTATTATTACTATATAATACTGACAGTGATAATACTATCAATAATAATAAAATATAATAATCATTATAACAATAATATATTCATATCTCACTGACAATATAGTCTTGGCAGTATGATGAACAAAAGAAAATTAGGTAAATAATATTACTTCCAATTGTAGTATAGTCAGACTGAAGTTTATATTGTGCAAAATAACAAAAATCACTCAGTTTGATAATAGCTTTTTTGTTCTGTGGTGTTCTTATGGACACATGTTTTTTATTTATTTACTTTTGTATTTTGATCAACAATTTAAGATAAATGTTTTTATTTTGTAGATGTTGAACACATTGTATGAGAAAAAATTGTTCTTTTATTTATTCTTCCATAAAAAGTGCCTTGTGTTTCAATTTCAAATGTAAGAAAAAATTATATATATTTTTACCTCATATGCCAAAATTTCATTTCCATTTTCTGATGACACATCTCTCGACTTTGACCAATGACAATTCTCAGAGTAGTCAGCACAGTCATCTGATAACCTGATATTGTATTATTCATTGTATTTCTCATATTTTTCACCTCCATGAATATATCACCTGCCAAGCCTCACTGATGTCCTAGATAAAGTTTTGTCAAGCATTTTTGACCTGTGTTAGTGTGTTAACACATTGCATCCATTCTGATCCATGTTAGTCCCAGCTCCATGTTCAAAATAAAAAATTAAAGTTAACCCTAGCACATTACACATGAAAGAACATGAAATGAGATTGAAGCTCATAGCAGACTCTGCCTGTGTCTTTTTAGTGTTAAGTTTTATTCTGGAGATGGGAGAGATATCATTACAGAGAGCCGAGGCTGAAGGAGATTGGAGACAGAAGCAATGTGTTTGTGTCCTTGAAGTGATTAATGACTTCTCACCAATGCATCAACAACTCACTTGTGTTTGTGTAGGCAAGTTCCACTTGGAGTTGAGCCATATCACTCTCTCTGGCAGCAAATGCTGTGAAAACTGTGGCATTGGTCAGTGTGCCATTTGCTGTCAGAGCCCGGCCAGTGCGAGCCTGTTGTGAATGTTAGACATTCTGTAGTTGGTCATTCAAGGCAACATATCTGATCACAGGATATTTACTTCGCCAAGTTTCATATCATCATTGCTCTTTAACAATAGTATGATTTATTAATAAGACTTATGGCAAATGCAACTGGTATCTAATGGCATTCCTGAGCATGGAAACTATCAGATACAATAGAATAATGTATGAATTCAATAGAATTATAATGACATAACTTATCCAAATGAATGTGCTGTATATTTTTTTCTCAATATCTCAGATAGTGCTGAAAATGTGTTAAACTCTATGCCATTTTTGTATGAAGCAGCGATCACATGTAGAAATACTATAACAAATTGCGCAACAGGCCTATCAAGGTATCTTATTAACCCATTTTTTACTATTGTCCACTTAGTGGAACAGCAGTGTTCCTCATCATTTCTTCTAAATGCCTAGCATTTCCAACTGAATTCCTTATTTGTGGTATTAATAATATAATTCCTTTGCTTTTTAGAGTAGCGCTTTTCACTTCATTCACGGTTGCATTCACGCCCTTTGAAAAGTCATCCCTCCAAAAATGGTTGATTCAAGGAAGGCTAGTAAAAGGTAAGCTCTAAGATTGCAATAATTCTTAAGTATTTCATTGTCTGAAATATGTAGATATATTACTCTTGCAATGTGTGGGAAAATAATTTATTCAGCAGTGTCAAGTTTCAGACTCGTAGCCTGCCATTTACAACTGTCCCACTAAGTGGGACAATGGGCACGGATGGATACGTGTACAGTAGCGATAAATAAGATGTTTCCCTACTCTATTTTCTGCTTATAGGTCTATAATTATAGTTAATTTCTCAACACAAACGACAGGCTCCTCTACATTTATGGACCATAATGTTTTTGTGTGGGTGCGTGTACATGCAAATATTTATACACACGTGCAACGCGATGAGTATGTGAGTTTATAAATGAACCAATAATTGATTTTTGTTTCAGATGTTTTTCTTTGCATGAAGGAAGGTATAGGAGGAACAGGCACTATCAGAGCCAAACACATAGGAAACTGTCCGATCACAGAGGCTGAAGTTTTGAAGAAAAAATTACGTGACACTTTCGATTACAGATTCAACCAAAGTGGACTCCTTGTGTCTTGGAACGATAATAATGTTGTCACTCTGGCAACAAACCATGACAACGTGTTTCCGACAGAGAGGATCCAACGGTACTCCATGAAAGATAAAGCCCACATTCAAGTCAGCCAGCTAGCACTGATCAAGAGATACAACAGAAACATGGACGTACAGACCAGAGTGTGGGCTACTATCGTATCAACATGAGGACGAAAAAGTGGTGGTGGCCTTTGTTTGTCTATATCCTTGATGTTATGATGAACAATGCTTGGATGCTCCACAAGAAACTGAACAGAAGTCTGGACCAACTGGCCTTCAAAAAAGAAGTGGTTGATGTGTATCTCCGCAGATACAAGACTGCCCATGCCATTGGACGCCCGCCATCTATGCACACAAGGCGTTATGATCGTCTTGTCCCATCTGACATCCGCACTGATGGCATCAACCATTTCACTCAAGTAATGCCAACCCAGGGGTGATGTGCCTTTTGCCACATAAAAAAAAAGAAGTGATGCACCAAGTGCAACGTTCCTGTCTACGACAGACGCGATAGGGAAATCCACTGCTGAATTTACATTTTGTTTGCTTTTAGCTGTGGACAATTTTACACATATTTGTTACTTATGAAATTGATTTGAGTTGTAGATGTACATTTCTTGAACCATCCCTTATTTGCTGTTCGGTTTTTGGCTATTTGATGTTACAGCTACAGCATTATTACAGTGTAATATTAGTTAACAACCAGATTTTTGTTCAGTTACTCAATGTGCATGTTTGAGATTTGACCTAACAAACACATGTTTCAAATTATGGCAATCGATTAAGTACAATAATCGATTCCATTGTATCTGAATTCAGTGGCCATTGTTGCATGCTGGACAGTACTGTTTCAATTAAATGTGATAAACATTATATTTATAACGACCAAAAATTGATAAAACATACGATATATCCAATTAAAAAAACCCGGCCCTTTCGTGACCATTGTCCCATCTAGTAGGATGTTCAAATAACTGCCACCATAGTCCACAAAAATGAAAATAATTTCAAAATATGACTGTTTTGGTTGTTTTTGTGGTCTGTTGCATTATTTTTCAAAATATGGTTGCAAAACAAAAAGTTGGCCTGAAATGGGTTACTTTGTAACTGTGTATTCAGAAGATTGTACATTAACTTATTCCTTACGAAATCTTTTTTCCACGTGCTGATGCATTTCCAAAAACCGCCCAGAAGAAAAATTATGGTGAGGACAGAAAGTGAGGGCTATAGAGCAGAGAATTAGTGCAAACCATAAAGTGTTGTACATCAATGGAAAGGAAATTGAACATACAATGTAAACATGTACTTGATGTGTCTGCAAGTTGTTGTTTTTGAAAAAAATGAGGTTGAAAGTGTAATAAAAAAATAAGAACAACAAAAATTCATCTTTTCCACCTCATCCTCAGCTGAGTGCAGAGTATGAAAGCTAGCTACTTCATGGGCATCTTTGTGTAAAGATAATTCAATTGGAAATAAGCACACAAAATTTCACATTGATAGCTCCAACCAGTTTTTTTTTTACATTTTTTTTTACATTTTTTTTTTTTTTAGAATGATACCCAACACAACCATAATCCATGAAATCTTGAAAAAAAAATGAAATGTTTCTCCCTCCCATTCACTTAGTGGAGCTGAGCCTGGGTTCTAGGCCTAGGAGTTGATGTGGAAATTCGAATAGAACTAGAGCTAGCTTTATTTCTGTCTGTTGTTCCAGTTGAGATGCCTAGTTGATTTATGTCAACTGACTCATCATCACTGTCACTCAATCTAGATCTAGATCCTGATCTACCCTGTTCACTCCTCTTAACTCATGTGCGTAACATGCCTCTCGAAACTCATTAGCGATCCCCTCATGTTCATCAAAATCTTCCATCTCCTAAAGAAATCCATGAATCTAGCATTTGAGATGCCCTTTCTGCGGCAAATCATGCTGGGGGGACGATAAGATTTACGTTTTGAAGCCATGGCAACAATTGAATCACAACAACACATGATCAAACTTCGTATTCACCTCCTGTAACGCTTTGTGGACATCTAAATATAGAAACTTACATCAAGTTCCTCTTCTGAACTGGAAACAAACTTATTTTATACTGTTGAATATGTTGGATTGGAACTGTTTGTGGTTTTACTAGTCTAGTGCTGTCGACCGCAGTGAATGGCCGATCGCCATAGCATGAAAGATTATCGGCCCCTCAGTGCAGCCGGCCGTAGGGAATGAGTTAATATCCCTGTAACAGTGGTAGTCTAATTTTTCAATGAATACAATATTTCACTGATTCTTTTAATTCATTCATAATGACCCATTTCAATACTGTGGATTCTTTGTCCTACCGTTGACAGACAAATGTTGCATACTAGAACAAAAAACACGTGTTCAGTTCTCTCATGGAAATTAATAATAATAATTTCTTTAGTCTTTGATTCCTGATGCTTGCAAGGGGCAAATTGAGATCTACAATTTCTGAATAAGTGTTTTCTGAATTTGCTTTCCAATATTTGGTTCAAATAATATTTGGGCTTTGAAAAAAAGAAAGAAAAGAAAAAACTGCGACGTGGGCAGCATATAACAGACATCCTGCCTCAATTGATTTAATCTACAATGAAGATGATGCAGTATATGCATACTCTTTGTCAGTGATTACCAAATGGGACTTTATCATTGAGTATCGAGGTATAACTCTGTGAAACAACAAATGAGACAACCTTTGGAATCAAATTGTAGAAAATGTGAAGGTGTGATCACGTACTCATCAAACTGCAAACTGTCATTGTCAAATAAAAAAAATAGCAGCAATATGGAACCCACAGGGAGAAGCTTAGCAAGGTCCAGAGACAGGTCAAGGAATAACTGCAGATGTGAAGACAAAGCTCAAATAAAGAACTCAGGGCTGGAGTTCATTTTGAAAGGAATTTAAGACAAATAATGACTAATATGCCAATCTACTAGATCTGACTTTTGCATTAAGTAAAAACTGTAAACAAAATCTGAGTTTGTTCAAGAGAATATGTGATTTTGCAAAATAGCTGATATTACATGCTAGATAACAAAAGCAAAAGTGTACCTGTAGTGTGAAGTTCTGACTGGGTATATCCATCATGGTGTATTCTCCCCATCCATTCATGGTATATGTCAGTCCATCGAGCGTGGTGATGTGCGGATCCCCGAGAGCAGATGCTTTGAAGGACAAAGAGGGCAAAAAATTCTCAAATTCCTTTCAAACTGCACAAATAGTTAGCTATATATCACAACATAATGTGAACTTGATTATACTTTACAGTGGTTAAGATGTATACATTCTATCAAACAACCCACTGCACTCATTGTGCAAAACAACATATTTGTAAATAGCATGTATCAAGCAACATTTTTATAATAGGTAAAGCTTTAATCTCTATGAAATGATAAAGTTTTTCTTTTTCGTCTACTTTAAATGCCACATCTGTGACCAAGTCAGCGATCATGTCCTTTATTTGTCACATTCTTTAGTGATTCTTAGGAACTCCTCATTAAAAGTTTACAATTTATCCCTTGTTGTTAACTCATTCAGACATTTCTATTGAGGGTGATTCTAGGTCTGCAGTGGCATCATTTATTGTATAACTTATCTTTCATTGTCATCTTTTCTGTTTACCTACCTGGGACAAACTCCACAAAGTTCGTGCAGTCCATATTAGGGAACACTTTGTAAAATTTGTTGCAGTTTTCTGTAACGTCCCCATTACAACACCATTTCTGGGCCTGCATATTTTCCCTAGCCCTAGAAGGATTAAAGTATCCAAGATACCATGGATCACCAATGAGAACATGCCCAGCGTTCACAGGGTTCTCTGCAGTTGTAATGTGCGTGGCTTCCCTGCGACTTTCCAACCAGGCCTGCCAATCATCAGACTTTGGTTCGATCCATTTATAACAACACAGCTGGTGAACAGTAACAACATAGAACAAATGAATGCCATATAAAAAATGAGACAACAGTGAAGGTCTCTCCTATGGCACCCCTATGGCATTGCACAGAGCTGAGAGACCATGCAAGCAAGCAAATTCTCAATAATGGCTTTCAGTGTGGAATATTTCAAAATGTTACTGATTCCCTAAAAAGTCATGAGTTTTTTTACAAGTAAAATTCATATCAAACATGATTTTATCTTCCTATGTCCTCTACTCATTGATTGTACATTTTAATGTTTTTTATTTTTTTTCAACATCACTATAATAATAATTGTAACAATAATAATAGATCTAATAATAATAGTAATAATTATAGTAATAGGAGGTGTAACAGTAATCAACAATACCCGAATGTGCCTACAAAAGTACAGACTGTCTGCATCACTTTTAGTAATATATGTAATTTCTGATGCTGGTTGGCTTTCTTTTGCCATACAAACTGTGAGGTGTGCACAAAGCATCATGTTTGTTGTAACTATCCATGTTTCTTACCTTATTTCTCTTGTTGTCTTGTAGCAATCTCCGCTTTGCTACAGCACTAATTGCAAAGCAGTGGATCTCTTTGTTTTCTCCCCGTACTTCATACTTTTGCCATTGACGTCCCAACCTTTCCAGAGTACAGGGGCAATTATAGAGATCTCGTTTCTCACTTGTGAATATTGGGTCAGAGACTAGATCCACATGCTTACACAGATATCTTTGGCATTTCTGAGCTGGTTCCTCTACTGGTATGCTTCCAATTTCAAAGCTGAGGACATCATCATACGCTGAAATAGATATGGAATAAATATTTTTCTGATTCCAGCAAATATAACACAATTTTTGTGTTCAGTATTGCACCTCATGAAAGACTATAAAATTTTGAACTGTGATTAAAGAATAGTGACATTATCAGCTTGGGTATAAAGAAGCACAAAATGTTGAAAATACCATATCTATATTGTTACATACTTTGAAACATCATGACAGAGCAGAAACATATGCTAGATACTTGTCATCAGCATTAATACAATCCCACCACATCTCAAGGTTGACAAGCAGATGTCACTAAAAGTAGATAACCACAGTGTCATATGAGTTTCAGAATTTCTAGCGAACCTACTGGAGTATGTGAAGTTTCAGAATGCAATATCAAACATCATAATTGTAAACACTGGTGCACCTCGGGGCTGAGTGCTCCCCCTATTTTATATATAATCTATACCAATGACTACCGATGCCATCATAGAGATACTTATTTCTGGAAATTTCCTGACAATTCCACCATCTAAGCCTTGTTTCAAGATAGTGAAGCTAGCTATTTTTATGAAATTTAAAAGTTCATAGAGGTGTGTCTATTCAATTTTCTCCTAATTAACATCAACAAAACAACAGAGATTATTTCTTTTTCAAACAGGCACCAATGTTATCCAGTATTTACATATCGAAAACCCAAAAGGTTGAACAAACTACCACATACATATTATATTGGAATCAACACAGACTTTAACTAAACTGGCACACTCACATAGAAATTAACCATTAAAAAAAATTAATTAAAGACTGTTTTTTTAAGAACACCCATATCTTTTAAAATGAATTCCCAAGTTCTAACACTTTTTTATTCATTGACACTTGAACTGTCTTACTCTTTGTAATCATTCCTTTGGGTGAAACATTACGAAACCAGAAAAGAAAAAGTTAAAAAGAACCATAAAATTAATAAGCAAGTAAATTAATGAAAATAAAGTTAACATGCCTTGAGGTTATACAATATTATGACAATGTATGCCATTAAAAGGGCAAGCATATAATTTCAGACATGAACAAATGTTGCCCGCAGAAAATGAGTCCATGCAGGTAGCATCCCAAGTGAGGGGCTTGCCATTTAACCTGTATTACAATGCATTTCATAATTATGGTAATAGGACTTTGACTGGTAACAGGACTTTAAAAGCCTCTTTGATATTACTAGATTGATAAGAATTTGAACACTGCTTTGGTTTCTTGCAGC
>JBCEWB010137996.1:0-10000 GCA_039654565.1 Peronia peronii | reverse complement strand
GAACTGAGTGAGTGCCAGGTCATCTGTCTGATAGCCAGGGTGGGTAAGGAAAAGGCAAAAGGTAAGCTAAAAACCGAATTATGAATGGTCATTGTTGTTAAAATATTATGTTTATAACAGGATCGACGGACTCTGCCACGGTAATTCGGTATCGATATTACCATAATGATCTCTTTGGATTCGTAGTAGACGTATCTTCACATGACAACATCAGAGTATTTAAACAGTTTTCCACCGCCCCAAAACATCTTTAACGTTTGTGTGTATCAATGGTAATCTAGTGACATCCGTCTGTGATAGAGTATCTGGCGAAACAGATTTTCATGTAAGTATGTGTCTGTGACGTGCCTGGAAATTTTCATTGAATAAATAATTCCGAGAATTCATAAAATCTTTCTCCGTTCCCAAACCACTGTTGGTACTGACATGTAAATATTTTACCTGTGGGCATGAGCCTGAGAAGGAGAGTTTAGATCAACAGATTTTCGTGTAACTATTGCATGTTACATGTCTGGAAATCTTCATAGAGCTAATCATCGATCTGTTTACTTCTTTGAAGCACCTGGAGGTGATTATCTCGGAACTAATCACTTCTGAGTATTCACAAAATCTTCTATCTTTCCCAAACTGCTGTTAATACTGGCTTTTATAGATGTTTACCTGCGTGCGTCGGTCTGTGAAGGAGAGTCTGGGTTAATAGATTACATGTCTGGAATTGGTCATAAAGCGAATTACTTCCGAGTGTTTCTAATGTTAATCAACGACCTGAAAACATTGTTAGCATCAGTATCAACGATTTACCTATGCCCGTCAGTCTGCGATAAAAGTTTGTGACAGAGAAACGGGTATAACAAGTTTTCATCTAACAACTTATCTGCCTGGTTATGGAGAGTCTGGCATGATAGAGTGTCATATAAAAGTGTGCCTGCTTGGATGCATAGAAATCTTCACAGAACAATTTCATTCCGAGTTTTAAAAAGGCATTCATCATTCCTTTACCAATGTATGCATTGGCATGTATGAACTATTACCTATGTGCATGAGTCTGCAGTAGAAAGTTTGCTCAACAGATTACCGTGTACGTGATCTCTTTCTTATGTGTCAGCAATTCTTCAATAGAAGAAGTATTTCGAATCCCATATTTATCCAAAATATATCCATAATGTTCCAAAAACATCATTACAATACCATATTATATCAACAGTTACCTATGCACATAAGTCTATTACAGAAAGTAAAACATGACAGAATTTTCGTGAAAGAGGGTGTCAGATTGAACACCTGGCGGGTTAACAAGATGACTTTCCTCCGAGTATTTCTAAAGTCTGCCATTGCCCCCCAGACGTCATTAGTGATGGCACGTATCGATGAATACCTAGGTTCATTCATATCTACATGATATTTACTCATTCCTGTCACCTCTAGCCAAACACGTTCTCCATTGTTTTGCCAGGAGCAGCACGTTCTTTCTGTGTTTGACTAGATACTTATCAATAATATTTACTCACCTTCAGTCTTGTTTATCAATTGTTGCGTAATCTCATCCCAGGTAGTTGAGATAACCACATCGTTCTGAGTGATTGTTTGGAAACAAAAGCTTAAACATTTCGTCACAGATTCGCAGAAAACCTTTGGATTTGATAAGATTATCCTGAAATGGGTTGGAAACTTATCGGTATTTCCACGACTGTTCAGAAAGGATTGTGATGGGAGGACAGGGTTATGTGCCCCTCTCAGTGATTGAAAAAGTGTAACTACTTCAAAGCAGATGAACAGAATCAACGACTAAGATATACTTATCATCAAGAAAATAACAAGGCTATTATTTAAGAGTATCAGTGCTTATTTAAGTGCATTTTCTTTTGAATAAAATATTAACTCGTATCTTTGTTTCCTATCCCAGCACCAGGTCCATTGTCTTGCAAGTAAAAAAATGTTCAATCTGTGTATTTAACGTTCAGTGTCTTTTGTATTATAATCTGATTCGTGAAGGTTGAGATGAAGCCATAATAAATATACTGTGAGTGTCTGGAACGGCCAGTTTAGGATCTGAGTGATTGTTTTGGAAACAAAATCTTAAACCACTTTCCGCGCGTGGCTGTAAACTGTTGGGTTTGATCAGATAATGGCTGCCAGAAAGGGCTGGAGAATAAACAGTTTTGACAAGGTAGTGAAGGAAGGCAGGAATGGGACGTTTTGCCTGTCAGTGTTAATGGAAAGTGACAAACCTACTAAAACAGATGGGCAGATTCAACAACAATTACAAGAAGTCATTTATTATCATAATACAATATAATACCAATGTTTTCAAAACTAAAATTTTCAAAACTAAAAGCAGCCTTGCCCCAAACAGCGTCCTAGCTGATAGCAGACAGGGGAAAAACTAATGATTAACCTGACCCTGAAGATAGAAATTCGCGAGGGTGAAAACAAAAATCAGTGTAAGACAAGAATAAGGGAGAGAAGCGCGTTATGGAGGTGGAAAATAGGTTTACCAGACTGTATTCTGCATCCAAAACCTGTCTGTTTATTTTTTATCATCATTTTTATCAGTACAAACAAACTGAATAACCTGACCTACTTAATGGGCAATTAATGCTGTTAAATTATCATTCAGATGAATCTGGAGTCTGTGCACGATCCTTGTGTTCCTACTGTCTTCTGCGGATCTTTCGGCATGAGGATTTGATGAGACAATTGCCGAAAGTCTTTACGAGGTAAACAATATAGGGATGAGGAGTTAGAGTAAATCCTCCCCCTTCCCTTCCCTCTTTTCCACCCAAATCCCCCCCCCCCCCCCCCCTTCCCCCGTTTCCCCACAGATAACGGAAAGTGTTTAACATTTTTACAATATATCAACAGACTCAGCAAGAACCGGTAAAATTAAATAGAAAAACAATTACATTTCAATTATTATCTTTAAAGAAAACACCAACGTCCGTATCAAAAGCTTCAATGAAAACAGACAGCAGATTGACTTGTTACAAACGAGAGCCTGAACGTCAGTTTTCCAGAAAAAGAAATAAAAAATCAGCAAAAAAAGCTGCATTATGCAAATTGAAGACAAGGGAATCTGACACGAATAGGGGGAACAAAAGTCTGTCTATTTACTTATTTATTATCTGTATTCCGTTGCAACAAAAGTCCGTTTGTTTATTTTATTACCTTGATCTCGTTTAGCGGCCAGTGCAAAAAAAAAAGTGAATGCAACCTGAGTTCTTTAACAGGATATCGTAAAATCTCAAGGCGAAAGAATCGTCAGATTTAGCGCAAGTTATTGGGGTTATTTTTTTCCAACCATTTCTTCTAAATCTCTAATTATTTGCTATGCTTTAAAATTCGTTTGTCAATTAACATCTTCACAAAGGTTGAGATAAGGACATCGGACAGTGAAATAGTCACTTCATCTTTTAAAGAGAATCTGATACGTCCTCCGATTCTCTGTAAACTGTTGAACTTGATGCGGTAATAGCCAAAAACGACGAGAAATTAAAGAGCGTTGGAATGAAAGTTGACAAAAGTTACAAGTGGTAGGATAGAGTTTGTTTTTTTTTCCTTGGAGCAATGAAACAGCGCGTAATCTACTCTTTTCAGATACGCCAATTGAACAGCAATGACATCGTTTTATTATCACTTGAAAGGCAAATAGAAAAATCGGATGATAATCACCAACAAAATAAATAAATAAAAAAGAACCTTTATCAGTCGCTTAATTAACTTTACGGCTGTCAAGATAGTAAAAGCCTTGGTTATTCTACGCTGCGTTAGAAAATCTTGCTATAAAAAAAACAAATTATACGTAAAGCAAGTTCTCCGTCTACATTATCTTAAGTACGATTTTCCTTGAATAGACTGTGCTGTGTTGTTTGACTACATCTAATTCTGTTGACATGAGCTCCTGTTGGGTGTAGTTGTTTAGAATAGAGGTCATTTCAAGCTTTAAATTGGTACCAAATTCGTCTTTCTGTCTCCTCTTATCAGGATTTAAATGCAATTAAAGGTGCCTTATGAATCTCTTCTTTAGTCTGTACATGACAGTATTCTTTTCGTGAATAGATTGGCGTAAATTGGTTGACTACATTTAGATCTAATTCTACTGACATGAGCCCACGATGGGTAAAATTTACATTGGGTAGAGGACATTTCAAACAGTACCAAATTCATTAGTCTGTCCCTTCTGGTTCCCGAGTTATGTGCAATGCAATATGAGATGCGACATGATGAAATCAGGCTCTCGTCAAATTGTGAGCATATGGTGTTAGTGATTTGTCACTGTGAAGGTTATTCACTTCCCTCCCTGCGTGTGAAAACATTTTTGTTCTACCTGAAGCAGAAGTCAAGATATTGATAATTTAAGAGAATGGGGGTGACCTGTTGCTGCAGCTGAAATTAGTGAGAAAATGGTCGAACACTTTCGTTAATCCTTATTAGTCCTTATTCGGTTATGCCACTAAATTATAATTTTTGAGCTTTTACGCAGATCATTTGAGTCAATTTCACTCTGAAATGCATTTTTACATTGATACAGAAGGGTTCGGGGAAGAAAAAAAAAGTGCATTAAAAATTCATTCATTGTTGAAAAACATCTCAGTTTAACGAGCGCCTGATTTCATCGTCTCGCATCTCATATGCCTTGTGAATTGCTCCTTTTTTCTAGAGATCTAAGCTTAAAGGGTCATTCTGTAAGATAGCTACTTATCACAGTGAAACTTCGGTAGATATGCAGTCCTTTCTACTGACGGTATAAAAGTTTGTAACACTCAGGGTTACCATTTGCGGTAAGCCTCTCAACTCCTGAGGGTGATTATCTCGGAAAAGGGGAATATAATTTATGAGCAGCCATAGTCAACAGCTTTATTGACTAACCAAATCCTGAGGGCGGAGATTCCAGATGATGAATGAAACATGAGCGCCAACAGCCGTGCAGGCTGAAGCCAAAGCAATCAGATATTCACCAACAAACTGATGGCTGTCTATTTATTTATCACCCGGATTCCAAGTGGAACCCAATGTCAACAAATTGGGTAAAGCGAACTGCTTAAGACGCAATTAAACGTCGTAAAATCATACCTAAAGGAGTCTTTCGTTCTGTTTGTTTGTTTTTTGTTTTGTTTTGGTGGCTGGTTGCGATTATCTTTCGATATCTTTTTATAATTTCATGATATGAGGGATAAGGAAGGAAGAGAGAAACTTGAAAAGCTCGTCACATGTGGGATACCTGGATGGTATTTCACGGGCTTTCCAGAGGTCTCGGTTTTCACCTAAGACACTTTCGGCATGGCGTTGATTTATCTGATCTATTAATGGCCAAGAAGACAAATAAAGAGGATCTCGAAGATTCAGGTCTGAAGAAAAGAATCCTTCTAGAATCAATTAAAAGACGAAAGCTGTCGTACTATGGCCATACAAGAAGGCATGAAAAGAAATCGTAGAAGGAAAAGTCGAACGGAAAAGAGGAAGAGGCAGAAGAGGAAAAAGCTGGCTCAAGAATATTGAAGAGATGACTGGGAGAACAATGAATCAGTGCTGCGAGATTGCAGTAAACCGAGAAAGATGGTGTGTGATGACCTCCAACGTCTTTGTAGAGACGGAACCGAATGAATGAATGAATCGATACTGTTTTGGCTTTTGATATTTTCACTTGTCCTTGAGCTAGTTGAGTACAAGATCTTAATGAGAAACACAACAACGGCACGTTCATGTTTGCAAGCCATGTTAAACATCCCACAGCCTGACGTAACAGATCTGCAAAAGATTCAAAGATCTAGGTCTGTCTGTGTGGCCCACAGTCGCCAATGGTCAAGTCCAACCTAGCTCTCTGTTCATCTGTGTACCCTGAAGTGGGATCTCAAGCCGAAATCTGATGCTTCCCAGTGGTGCCTGACTGATGCTCCACAGACTTGGTTCTGGTCTTCATCGCTGGAAGCTGTTCTGCTAGCCTCAAATTATGATAACATCAAACATATCCTTATCAAACTCAAAATTAATAGGCAAAAGATTAGTGGTTTATTCTCCAATGACAGTTATTACTTTGCCGGGAAGCAGACATTGCAACAGCACCCTGTGAAGTTACGTTTACGTTCATGAAATACATTGGCTGATCTCCTATCTTATCTTTGGAAAAGGCCAACTTTCTCTGCTCAAAATTCGTGAACTGGGCTTCTTCCCCATTTAACTTGTATTAGAATGCATTTCATAACTACGGTAACAGGACCTTGAACGGTAACAGGCCTTTAAAAGCCTCTTTGATATTGCTAGATTGATGAGAATTTGAACACCTTACATATGGGTGCTGTTGTAATGCCTGCTTCCCGATAAAAGATTGAGTAATGAATATACAATCTGAAGGCTGAGGTTGAGACGATGGAAGAGAAATCAGCAAAACAACATCAATAACAGAGGGCAGGTTTAAGCCGATGTAACGGGATAAGACCTCGGAATAAAAGCCTGTCTATTTATTTATTACTAAGATTTCCTTGTGTGATAATCTGTGCAGACAAAATAATGTGAATTGTTTAACAGGTAATCAATGCCGTGGTATCTCTTGGTATCAGTCTGATGCCTTTATACTCCTTTATTGTTTCTCGGTTATCTATTCAATTCTATGAGTGCCGACAGAAACTGCAGAGAGAAGTTCGGACATCTGAGACCATATCTGTTTATCTTTCAACAAAAAAAAAAGCAAACAAATAAACAAAACACACACCCACATACAGAGACACACACATACACACACACACAAGCGCACACAATTTCAGCCTTTTGATAGAGAACACAGTTACTTAATTTTTATATTGATAAGAAATTATCTGAGCGATTATTTCATGCCAGACGGCGTGAGTCCCTGGACACACGTGCAGACTGCTCGTGTCTGTTCATCATGGACACAGAAGTCAATGTATAATAACTTGTATGTTTTATGTTCTTTGTATTTCTCTGTGTAATATAAATTGGTCAGATTATCACTTGTAATTTCGTTCTGACCCCAAGGGACAAATAAAGTATTCGTATTCGTATTTTGTAAAACCTAATGATATGAATGGATACAGAGAGAAAAAAGGATCGGGTACTGACAAGCTTTCATACGTGTGCTATCTGTCTGAGGATTTCACAGTCTCGTTGGAATATCATTTCTTGCCCGAAACAAGTGTAACAATGGTAAATGTAGTTCTTACCTGTACTTGTCGGGAAGGCGGAGGGGGGGGGGGAGTGGAAGGGGGCGGGAGGGGTACAAGATCGAGAAGATAACTACAACAACTGTACATTCTGTAAGGCATATGTCTCGCAGCCAGTCAAAATGAGGCACGTATGCCGATTTTTCACCATATGGGGGTTTTGGTATCATGTGAAAGCTTATTTCTCTCAGGTGGTGAAAAATGTTCTGAGCCAGCTTTATTCTAGCCAGAGATAGTGCAGTTTAAAGAGACAAGGAAGACCTCCCAGCAATGACCGAAATTCCGAGAAAATCGAGTTAAATGAACGGTCGAACGCATAAATCTACATGCCTACCTCATCAAAAACCCGATTTTAATGAAGAAATATTTATAAATCGAGGTTAAGACAGATACTGCCTTGTTCAGAAATGAATGCACTTTCGATTTCTGCGATAAACAAAATTCGATGTCTGACCCCTCCTCATCACATTCAAGGCCCGATTTCTCTATTCTAGCCCAGCGACTTATGTCTCATTTCGACTGGAAGACAAATTAACATTTTATATTTGTGATGAATTTTCATGAGTAGAACACAGGTATTCAGGTATCGTCTTTCCCGTTCCAGAAGAGTCAATTCATACGAGTTCTATAGATGCTCAGTCGAAAAATTAGTCCATTGATCTAAACGTACATCCTCTGTGATTGATGCATAGGCGATATTAATTTGTGGTAAGTCCTTTCATGAAACTGACCTAAAGAGTGTCTTGTCAGAGATGAAAGTGTTAAACAATCTGGATTCGAACTAAACACGAAGACCCGCTGGCGATTCTGCGCGTTTATTTTTGCTGTTGATACATCTATTGCGGTGGGTGGAAAGAAAGGTGGTCAGGCTAGTAGAGAAAGAAGATGGCCGGGGTTGGGGGCGGGGAGGGGGGGGGGAGTGAAAGAATGAACTCATTCGGGAACCTACAAACATGCCAGAAAAGTTAACCTTTTAATCTTGGAGATTCTAAGGCAAAAATCAGATACATGGGAAACGCCAAGACAATTATATCAACACATCGTGACTGAACTTCAGATCTGTCGGGTTTATCACTGAAAACAGAGCCCCTAATGAGCAAGAGAATGGATGGCAGAGGGATAGATCAACCTTTGTTTGACCATCCTCCTCTCCACACCTTAGAATGGACATATCAACTTTTTTTTATACCATTTTTATATTCCGAAAAGACAGAGTTTTAAAAAGAAAACAAAGGCCCAAAATCGAATGTTTGTAGCAAAAACTCGATTTCAGGACCCACACCTCTCGTAAAGTTTTCAATATTTGAAATCATGGGATGTGTGTAGGTTAAGCCACAACGCAGGATTTGAGTTTCGTGTTTTGTTTTTTATTTTTTGTTTTGTTTTTGTTTTGTTTTGTTTTGGTTTGTTTTTTTTTCCATATTATTGAGATACAGGTCTATCTCTCTTTTTTTTTTCTCTAACTGATTGCCGGTGAGGTGAATCATTTAGTAGGTTGTTATTTGTCTATGGCCCATATACCATTTGAAAAAGACCTGCAAAACTAATAGCAATGGTTTTATTTTATTTCCATAATTATCTAGCCGATTTGAAATCTTTTATTTACACATAAACATTGAGAGTGCTCATATGATCAGCCGGATGGGTCAACTCAAGTTTAGCCTGGATGTGAGAAGGCGGCTTATGTTAGCCACGTGAGAATGCGCAAAATGCAGCCCTTAGCCAATAAAGAAAAGAGCTTCATAAATCCTCGACCAGCGATGGTTACGGCTTCAAGCTAATCCAGAGAGAGTGCAGGCGACGGCGCTGAGAAATATTAAGTATCTTAGGGAATTCTTGCTTGACCTTGAACTCGTGTGTTCCCCTATGGGCGATCTGCTGTCGGCATGTGGGAGGATAGGGTGTCGAGGTTGGGAGTGATGGGCGTGGGGAGGGGGGGGGGGTGCATATTCTGTGCCTATAGCATGATTAGTGATTCCTCTGTCAAAAATGAGCTGTGCGAACAATTATATTGATGATCTATCATGAATGATAAGATAGGATAAGGCAATGTTTATTGGTCTTCAAAAGGAAATTCTTTTGATTAGTTCATGAACATAGTATTTGAATTAGACATATCGGAAATATATATGTCTCGCAGCCAGTCAAAATGAGACGTATGTCGATTTTTCACCATAAGGGGTTTTTGAAATCATGTGAAAGCTTATTTTATACCCTTTCAGGTGGTGAAAAAAGTTCTGAGCTAGTTTTATTCAGGCTAGAGGTATTGCAGTTTAAAGAGACAAGGACGAACCCCCAGCAATGACCGAATGCACTTTCGATTTCTGCAATAAAAAAAATTCGATGTCTGACCCCCTCATCACATTCAAAGCCCGATGTCTCGGTTCTAGGCCAGCGCGTCACGTCTCATTTCGACTGGCGGCGAGACATATTGAGCATGAGAGCTACTCGTGTTGTTATATACATGTATATGTATTTGCAAATTGTAAGTGTCGTGTCTGCGTGGAAGCGAGTGTGAAGTGTGAAGATCTGAATGTGCTGAAAAAACTGTGTGCCATTGTGTAATAATAATAATAATAGAGAGTGTTTATATAGCGCTTGTCCCCGTGCAGTACAGGCTCTAAGCGCTTTACAATCTATTTTTAACCCGACAGACGTAAAGAAGGCACTCATAAACGTTCTCAGCTTCCTGGGAAGCATCAAGGCGGCTGTCTGTTAGGCGCTCAAATCCTTATCAGTCTAACAATTTCGTTCACTGTCTATAGTCGGGTATCCATTCAAACCTGGGTGGAGTCAGGAAATGTGTGTAAATTGTCTTTCCCAAG
>JBCEWB010137985.1:0-11019 GCA_039654565.1 Peronia peronii | reverse complement strand
AGATAGATAGATAGATAGATAGATAGATAGATAGATAGATAGATAGATAGATAGATAGATAGACAGACAGACGGACGGACGGATGGATGGATGGATGGATGAATAAACGGATGGATGGATGAATGGGTGGATGGATAGGAGGATAGATGGATGGATTCATGAATATAGACGGATGAAAAACAGAAGGTAAAGAGTTCGTTGACACAGAAAAACAAAGATGGAGAAGTGAGTAACAGTGGCTGACATCTTTGTAGGAGGCAGTGAAACAGATCAAAGCTTTAAGCATAAGATGTATGGTCCTAATGCGACAGTAATTTGCAAGTACTATAGCTTCACTACAAATGAAGGACGAGATATCATCATAAATCTCCTTATTACAGGTTATGAGCTGAAACTGATGGTTTGGCGGGAAGTTAAATTGCTAATGGTGACATAGAGCTGTAGGGAGACTAACGAGACCTGGCTCTGAATGTAACGGTCAGTGGGCGGTTAAAAAGTCCGGGGATGACACTGTACATGGGCCGAGTCTGTCCGCAAAAGACATGGTCAGACATGTATTCCAGCAGAATGGTAAATCGGCAGCATTCACTATCACATCACATCTACAAGTGAGTAAGAACCAAATCAATGTTCGTGGATCGTGATCTCAGCTGTGTGTGTGTGTGTGTGTGTATGTGTGTGTGTGTATGGATGGAAGGATCCATGGATAGACCGATGGCAGAATGAACGGATAAGTAGATGGGCGGATGGATGTACGGATGCACTGATGGACAGGTGGACATATATAGAACAAAAACGATATACTGCGTAACCTAAGTTCGTATCACAAGATCTATCCAGCCCTGATAACCTGACCCTAATTCTTCACCCATTATACTGCAAATTAACGAATCAAACATCGACCATTAATTAGCGCCATGACCAATGCCAGCAAAACAATGCGACAGAATTGTCTTTTCATATTCCTGATTATTTTAGTTATGAAGTATAGCGCTGAAGATCTAGGGCCTTCTCACGATTACCTAATTAACAGTCCCATTTTTTTTTTCATTTAGATACCCCCTCTGCCCTGATATATTTATGCCAATATACATGATTGTGCATATTTTATTATATATTCTTTTCTTTTGTTATATTTTTAAAAAATATATTTATTACTTTAAGAGTCACACTCCCGTCGTAATCCTTCTTTCCCAATATACTTATCAAACGTAATATATATTCTGTATTCGAGAACGTTATCTTTAAATTACTGTCCACGGAGACAGTATAGGGGTACAAAACCCTATTTTGATCCATCTCTTAGATCCAAATCACAACCAACACTATAATAGACACGAACTCCAAAGCCATCGCTATCACTGACAAAAGCCTTTTATAATCCATTTTCTTTCCCCAATTCGAAAGCCAGCACTATCATATAACATCGCGAAGTGAATTCATGGGCTGACTAAACCATCAATCTTGCTCGACAACTAGGAGGGTTTTCTAGCGCCAAGGCCATGCATTGCCTGTCGCAGGATGCAAACTAGCACATTCAAGGTCTTAGAAAATCAACAAACCTTCACACTCTTTGTTGTCGTCATCCCCAGCAGAGAAACAACACAAGAAAGAAAGGGAAATCGGAGAAAAGGTGTCAAGGATATTGGACAAAGACGTACATACAGACCGGGAGAGAGAGAGTCAGGAGAGAGCGGGGCGAGAATGGAGAGAAGGCAGAAAGTGAGAGAGAGAGAGATAGGAGAGAAAGAGAGCGGGGCAGAAAGATGAGTGAAGAGAGAAAGTATGTTAAAAACAGAATGCCAAAGGACAGGCAAAAAAAAATCCAATGACTGAAAAAAAAAAAAAGATATAAAGAGATTACAGAGTCAGAGATAGAGAGAAGAAGATGGGGGGGAGCAAAAGAGAGCGAGAAGGGAAAGAGAGAGAAAGGACGGGGAGAGAGAGAGAGAGAGAGAGAGAGAGAGAGAAATGAAGATGCATTGTGAGACAACGATGCCAAGAAATATTCTCTTCTGGTCATTTTCAGAAAAAGCCGATAATAAAACAGTTGTACCTATTTACGAGACCATGACTCATAACAACAGAATCTATATCAACCCATGATTTATATTGGGGAAAATGGAAAATCATTTACCTTAATTAAAAAAGCGACACTAGCACAAAGACACAACATATCCATCGGCAATGTTCGCGGTGATGTGCTGATCGCGACGATTGAATAATGACGGAAGACTGAGACCGTATCGTGTTGCATCGAAATATGATTTTGCCAACATTCCTCCCGCTTCACTCCAAATAGATAAGAAATAAGTTTCTTTGGGAATAAGTAAATAGGGAGTTGAGGGGGGGGGGGTGTCCGTAAAGTTATTTTACAGATACCTGAGACGCTCGATCCTGTTAAAAAAATAATGCAAAGTTATGGAAATCCGATGATCATTTCGATGGGACTACAATGACAGTCTTCAATTCGTCCAGGTAAAGAGACAGTTCCTTCCACGAATTCAATTTCATAGAGTTGGTTCTAGTATGCCTATTTCACTAAGTTAGTTGTTTTCAGCTAACTGTATAGAAACGTTACGGACACCCTGAAAATATACATATACTTGCCACTCCACGCCAGTGCAATCTTTAACCCTGAGTCAACAGATATCGTGAAATCAATTCACGTCATCTGAAACGTGTCGTTTCGAAAACTGATATTTCAGACGAGAGAGCTACGCAAACTTAAATACACTGTTTGTGAAGAGCATCAAGACCCACTCTAAGAACAAACCGAGCCCTTGACTGTTCCAGGGTTAACTTCTCACCTGGTGATGTCATCCAACCCAACATTGTGAATCGACATTTTGGCACCCATTACTGTTTTGTCTGGTACCGAGCACGCTGTTGCTATCTCCACACACAACTAACCACACACCATTGAGCGCACATGTGTACGTGCACACACCACATCACACTCTCATCCACCTAGGTTATCTTGATAGTCCCGTGTGCTTGACCTGTCTGCTGGGCTGAACTAAAGCATCAAAATGATAGAAAACTTTCCTTTAGAAAATGATCCCGCTAGTCCCATAGATCGATGTAGCTTTAGGTATTGGTGCTAATAGCGGCTATGAAATTCAGCAATATCTTAAACGGTTATTTTCGGCTGGAAACATAAAACCGCGAGGTGGTATAATGGGGCCATATCATACAAGGGCCATTTACTAACCCCCTGAACCCTGTCCACTCGGACACTGATGGCAAATAGAATCCACGTAAGGCATAAAAATCGTAACAGCAGTGATCAAAACCACAATGCATCATGATATATAATATCTAGGTGATATATTTATCGACGAATCTCAACAGTCCATTTGGTGAGATTTGCCTTTATTTGAAACGTATGGTACGGTATATATTTCGCTTTCCAACGTCCAACCGGAAGTTATTTCATCAAACGTATGTAACAAATATTGGCTTAAATAGCTCAGGAGATCAGACAGGAGGGACACAATTAGCTCAGAAGCTAAGCGCTCAGAGGGTTAACAGATACTAATTTATTCCAGCCTTAGAGTGTAAGTACTTGTGTGTAGATCGAGATAGTGTTAAGACAAGTGCTCATTTGTTATCATTCGGCGACAAGTCAAGTGACATCAATAGACTGTATTGCTCAACAACGGTCTATTGGTGTAAATAAACAATACTGTTGACATCAATTACTCGAGGCCTATAGTACGCTCCACGACAACGTTATGTGAATCTGCACAACTGATAATGGGGTGGTCCGGAGTAGAGAGACGAATGGAAGGGTTGAACAAAAAAAAAAAAAGTGTAAGGGAATACAGGCAGAATATCACAGAATACAAAATCATGAACCATTGACAAAACTCTGATGCGGCTATGCGAGACTGTTAAGCAAGCAAGAAAAGATCTTCACGATGTGATGACAAACAGCAAGTCTAATATTAACTGATTGCTCTGTGGAGTGTTCGGGCTCTCCTGTCACCAAAGACTTACAGAAAAGAGAAAAAATTTCCCGCGGGGCCAGGATAAGGTATCGCTGGCCTGTGAATTAACAGGAAACAAAACATAACAACTACTTCATTCCAAGCGCTGTGCATGTCAACACGTATTGGGGGATCACAGTGCACTTGAGACAGCAAAGACACACACCTGTAGTTATTTTGTCAGGTGTTTGTCCCTTGAGGCAGCAAGAGGGAAAGGAGCAGGAGAGACAAAGGCAGAATAACAATGAATCTGACATCGAAGGACAGTACAGCTTTTTACAAAAATCTATAGAGAGTGATCAGCCAAGAGCGGTCAACTTTTGTTTGGTTATCCCATGTTGTCATATCATCCGGTGCGAACTGTCGTCTTTAAACCAACCATACATTAAATCTGTTCATCTGTATTCACTCTACTTAACAAGTATTCGTATTGTACGATACGACGATATCTGCTGACGGTTACTATGTGAAGAGCAATGTCAAAGGAAGATCTTGTCACGTCACAATAGGCTAAGACTTTCAAGTGCCGATTTGCTAGCAACTAATTTCCCCACTGGCACTCGACTACAGCCATGTTCAATGAGGCTGCTCTGAATCTCGCATTGTTCATTTCGTTTCTTCAATATTGCATTGTGATTGGCATCTGATCGAGCTCGACTCACTCAACGTCCTTGTCTACGTTGGGAACATTTCTACTTCACAGGGCATAGGTGGTTATTGTGTTACATAGCGTAACACTGTTGTCAAAGAGAATAAGAGAGAAAATGGAACGACTTTCTACGCAATTTATGTGAAAATACATGACATTATACTTCACTGTTTACAATCCCACTTCAGCGTAGTCGCTTGCCGAAAGTTCAAAATAACTCTTCTGCACTTTTTTCGTTAATTACACGTGTATACAGTCTTTTTACCGTATGTGCCAGGTAATTCTGTGCTAATTATTTGCGAGTTTTTTGAAATTTTGCTCATACTGGGCGGCCTCCGCTTGCCCTTCATCCGACTTTTAATTACTAAGATTCTTTTATGTCCACTGCATAAACACGTCACTTTCGAAGATATTTTCGCCGTCTCTGAGAAGGCTAGAAGTTCGTACTCAAGAAGGCAAGGGACCATGGAGTCAATGGAAAAAAGGGGGTTCTAATTGTCCGTTTCCCTTGGTAGGAGTCGAATTCGCGAAAATTCATCGTGAGTCAGATGCTTAACCCCTCGGCCACGGCGCCCTCTTACGCTGTGCGTAACTATAAGAGTTAACGTGGCGGATAGTCACGCTCTGAGACCGGCCACAAAGTTAACTAGTTGGCTGTCACATATTGAGTGGCCTCTTACCCAGTTAATAGAGCTATCGGGGACAGTTTTCTCAAACACTGGACTGCCAGGTGGGCAATGATGGGCGGAGGTCAAGCCTGGAGACTCACGGACCAGGAATGTTAGCAATGTGGACGGGACAATCGATACACACACAGACTCAAACATGTAGATACACTTGACGCTATTTACACAACCAGCTATAGGCCTGAGCTAGAACAACTGAGCAAACTAACTTAACAACAGAGCAATAAAGACACATTACAAAGACTATGGTTTGTCTCCATGGATTTCTATTCTCATTATCTTTTTTTTTTTTTAGTTAACGCTGCATGAGGACCATGACGGCCATACAGAGTCAAATTCTATCACTAATATTCGTGCAAAGTACAAAAAATGTAAATCAAAATGTCACTTATCGAAGAAGCAAGCAAACAGCTCGCAAAGTACACAATTCCTTTATCCCAATGGGATGCAAGGTCTAGATTTTTGTACAAAAACCCATATGTCGTAAAAATGAAATATGTTTTACTGGCTCGTCTTTGTAACGCAGATCTTTTTGAGATTAACTCCAGAAATGGACTTCTCGAGCATGTCTGAAGTCGGGGTTAGCTGGAGTAATCTATAGAGTATATTCAAACTTTGCCAACAAGATTTTCTGCTGACAAAATAGTTATTAAAAAAAAAAAAAAAAAAAAGCGTGGGCTTTCATATCTTCTCTGTACAACTATCTCATATTGATGAGTTGGTTGTAGTTTCGCACAGTGCCAATAATATACTCGGTATCAACAGCTGGCAAACTAATTTTATGCTCAATTTACCGAACAAATGTTGCAGGCCCTGCAATTCAATTCCCGCGCGTAATAAACAAACACTATAAACTTTATGAACTGGCAGCTACCCAAACCCAGTTGTAATGGGAAATGGGTATTGTGGGGTTGTGAAAATGCAACAAACCCTTTATCCGATTATGCTGATGTATAGGGCATTGACAAAAGTTATGTACACGCGACAAAATGAAAGCCATCGCCAATAGCAAGCAGAACAGCGATACAACAGGTGATTTTCTACGACTGATAAATAAAGTCATGTCAGAGAGAGGGAAATAGATTGACGATCAATCAAAGAACCATCGGTGGGGAAATAGATATAAAATTCGGAAAGGCACAGACTCTACAACAACTTATCATAATATACAATGCTACAATAATTACAGCCATCAATGTCACTGACAAAATTATGTTGAACCAGAGAGATCAAACACGCGACTGAGGTATCAACTGTTACTAATACCAATCAAGGCGCCGACTGAGTCAAAAACTCCTATAAGTCCTTCTTAATTTGGTCCATACATGAGTTTTTGACTCGGGCGACTAATGGGTTCCTGCCCTGCTCCAGTAACTGGCAAACTATTTATATAACACTCCATGACGTGATGTGATTTGAGGACTACACCCTGCCTGAAATTTACGTTCTACTCTCTTCCTACCGACAGGATATTTATAATGAATGTCGATAGTCTGACAGTGAAGCAAATCAAGACATGCTCCAATAAACATTTCAATCCATGAGAAAGCGTCAACGGTTCCTACAATTCCCACCTCGGTTATTCAAGAAAGGGGAGAAAATTAGGCCTGCTGGCCTTTTCTGTCAGGAAGTGGACGGGAAGTCAAGTCACGGGCCTCAATAATACATCAAAGGCTTGGGCACGGCCACTACAGAGCAATCATTGCAGTCTCTTGGTCTCTCAACTCCTGATAGATCTTAACCCGTTTGTGAGGATCCGTGGTGTTAGTTCCTAAATGCGTTGTGCGTGCTTGTGTGAGCGTATCGGTATAATATATAAGTGTTTGTGTCTGAGTATACTGTCTACTCTGTGTGTGTGTGTGTTTGTCTGTGTATTTCGTGTGTGTACGTGAGTGAGTGAGAGAGTTTATGGGTCTGTGTGAGTGCGAGCACGTCCTTGGTCATCACTCGGTCGGTACACCGAGTAGCGTCAGTACCACTCAGTCAAAACTACATCGGCTACTTTCGATTATTTCGCTTCCATGTGAATGTGTATATACGGTGCGATGTGTGTAAATAGATATGATTGTCTGGTCAAGGTGTGTAAGTGTATGAGTGTAAATGTATTCTATGTGTATGTATATGAGGACGCATGTGCACTTGGGTGGGAGAGCGTCCTTGATCGATCCATGGCTCAGTCAGCTAAAACTAGCCGAGTACTTTTCGATTTTTTACTCTTCCCACTAAGGCTGCATGAGGACTTAATGAAGTTTGTGGGAAAGCTCGAGGTAGACAGCCATTCACTGGCCTGGGAAAGGAATCACGTCAGGAGATCAGTTAAGGGGGAAAGAAGAGAGAAAGATACGTGAATTCTTTAAAAATATATTATTATGGGTTCGTTATTACTACAATGATAAATCTGAAAAACGGAGCGAAAGCGAGAACGAAAGCACGAGAGAGAGAAAGAGAGAGAGAAAAGGAGAGAGAGAGACAGACTCGCTTTTCAAGAAAAAAGAGGAAAGAATGAATGAATGAATGAAAGAATGGAAGAAAGAAGAAAGAAAGGAAGAAAGAAGAAAGAAAGGAAGAAAGAAGAAAGAAAGAAAGAAAGGATAATCAATGCTCGGTGAAGTTTAGTGACAGCTGTTAGATGACCGGGTAGCTGACTCCGTGTCAAGTCACAGTAGCCGACATTGTATAGTGGCTGCAGCGATCAAAATTAAGTCCTTGCACTTCTTCTGGTGATGATGGGGCTGTAATAAACTAACCTTTATACTTTGGTAGTTCCCCGATCACATCAAGCAGGCACCGGTGTCTAATCATACAAGACAGTCACTCCCAATTGTTCATTGCCAAGAAGAGACGCCATAATATGACCTGTTCACAACATTAAATCCTTACCATTGTTTATCCTGTAAGTCAGCACCATTATACTCTTGTGGGTTTATGGGCAACACCTAGATCTAATCTTACTTTCACTACATAAATCTGCCGTCATTTTTAAGAATACAGTATATGCAGATAAAATAATCAGCATATATATTGTACTTAAAAAAAAAAAAAAAAGACGGCAAAAATGACATGACTGTTAAAAAGGAGTCGTTCTGATCTTCACTCGGCCTCAACTTTGGCGATAAGCCGGATTACCAGTAATGGCGCAAAATAGCGACTCTTTTCAACAGAGTGATGAAAGAGAGAGAGAAACCGAAAATGTGTTTGCTGAACTCAAATTTACAGGCCAGAATATAACAACACTGCATGCAGCACTCGGCGATAACGTTCGGCCAATGCAGAGGCTATCCGATCTGTATAATACATCTCTATTCTCAAGACAAGTCAAGTCAATTCTGACCTTGAAATCGGATTTGATAACAAATGCAAACCGAGAAAGGGACAGAGTATTTTCAGGCTAACGTAGAACATAACATTGTGGGCTGCAGGAGTTATCTCTTCTTCCTGACTGGCTATGGTCCGGACACTGAAACCAGCACAGGTCCCACACGGTTGGCAACAGCCACGTTCCCTGTTTGTATCCACAGTTTGTCGTCCTTGTTTGTATCCAAATCGGCCATGCAGGAAACTTAAAGGTCCACGTCAGACATTTCCGCTAGTCACCTGAGTGCTCTCATGAGTTATTGTTCTAATACCTCTTTCAACCACCGGTGGGTGGTTATCTCGTCTATGGTACCTCCACAACATGTCAGATAACATCTTAGCAACATTCACGAAACCGATGCTACATTTTTCACAAACTTTGCACAGTACTATAACACCCAATCATGTAGCTACATTGTGATTGTCCCCAGAAAGGCGAGCATGTAATGCAGGACACTAAATCCTATGACTTTCTTCCAATCCTATACAGACAATTTACCATTCAGCTTTACCAAAAAAGAAAGAAAAGAAAAAGAAAAAAACATCTGAGTCATTAAAATCTCTATATTAAACAATCTTCTATTGCTATTTAGAAAACTCATCGCGGAGTTTTTACACAAAGACTTTAGCTACTTGTATTTCTACGTTGATAATATTTCTGTCTGTCAACTCTGTAATGAGGACTGATATCTTCGATTTACCACAGAGACAGAAGTGCTTGAGCCATTCACATCTCCCAGAGTTGGCACCTCACCTTAAACTACCTATATCTCTGTGTTAACCTATCACCTTACCTTTGCTCTCCCATCAAAGAAAAGATATCAATGAAGGACCACAAGAGAAGTTGTCAATGAAGAGCGTCTCTCGACCTACAGGTAAGAAAACGACCTTGTTCTTCTGATACCAGCTGTCACTGCCACTCTACAGTATACATGTTCTCCGCTCCGGCTTAATAAAGTCACAGATGGCGTCATGAGTCACCCAGGAAAGATTAAATTTACCTAGCGTTCTGTGTGTGATTCCCTTCAATTCACGCTCAGCAAACTGCATAATGCTAGTATCAACAACAGGTCGCGTCGTGGCAAAAAGTGAAGTGGTTTTTCAATCTGGCGAGAGCTAGCTAGTTATGATAATACTGAAGGCAATCTATAAACGCCTACTGTAACTGAGGATACATTTTTCAGGTACATGTATTCACTGACTATCTATGCGCCGTGCCCTCACAGCAATACCGGTATAGTAATGGCCAAAAATTCAGGATATCTAGAGTGACATTTGCCTGACAAAGATGGTTCTTGTTGAAATTGAGTAAACAATTAATTATTGTGGTTATTTCCGGTAGAGTCAAAGTTCGATTGCTGGGTGTCTAAAGAAACATATACCGTTACTGAAATCAATTTGAATGAATTGGAGCTGCCTGCACTTCGCATGTTCTCATTAGATCCAAGTCTTTGGCTGAAGTCTCACAAGAGATGATAGTATTAGCCTGATCTTCTTTGTCTTAAGTGAGTCAGAGTGTTTGTCTAACCCCCCCCCCCCCCCCCCTCCTCTCCCATCCCAGCACATATAATATTATTATCTATTCTAGCCTATGTTGTCCTTCCTTCGACAGTCTATTGCAGTTTCAACCGGAGAACCCCAACACAACGTCTCTACTGCATAAAAAATTGAATTCCACAGCAAATACCCGTGACTCACAGAAACCAAACAGGCGGGACAAGTCAGTTCTACCTATATACCAACGCTACTCTCTATCGATCTGTACAGCCCGGTAATACACCCGTCAAATTTACATCATACATGGAGCATCAATAAGACTGTGTTACAACACTTTGACCAAATGCCTTTTCTCATCGCGTACAATATCGGTCTCACACCCCATTTAACTACAAGTGTCCAGTGTGACAAAAAGACAACTTACTGCATCCTTTCAGTCTCCGAAAACTGCAGTTTTGTTCGCTATGTTTTTGAAAGAGAAATCACAAAACTAACAAAGCGAATTTCTCGAAACGATATTTTCAGGGGGAAAGGCCTTCTACCTAAGTACGCGAAAATGGCTAATCCATACAGTGCTGTTTGTGTATCAATATTTGATGTCTCCATCGCAGACAAGGGTCACACAGACGAAGCTGCGAGTCAAACATAAGCCAAGTCTTCCTTATCTTATGGACTCATTTTAATCGATAAGACAACCTGGTAACCTGGGACATCTAATAAGCAAAACATTAAATGTCAAAGATTTGACTGATGACTTTAGCCTGAGTTGGTTTTGGGGGGGGGGGGGGGGGGGGGGGGGGGGGGGGGGGGGGGGGGGGGGGGGGGGGGGGGGGGGGGGGGG
>JBCEWB010137974.1:0-11019 GCA_039654565.1 Peronia peronii | reverse complement strand
CTGCATGGATTCTTTGTGTGCTCCTGATCATCAGCATGACAGATTCTTTTGCAACTGTGACCACAATTCAGCCTCATTCCACATGGCTGTGAGCATCCTCCTTCTGGTACTTTTTGAAAATCTGCTGGTTTTTTGATAATCATATTTTTTTCGTTTAATGGATGTCTTACACAGGCTAAGGCAATATGATCATTTACGTACCCTAAGCGTCCTGCTTCAGTGATTATGTCATGCATTAGATCGCTACTTTTAGAGATGCCAACAAAGTTACCTATAACATATAATCCAATTTTTGCCCGAGACAAAGCAACACAGATTCTGTTGTTGACCTTCAGAAAACCAATGTCATTATCAACATTGCTTCTAACCAATGAAAGAAGGATAACATCATTTTCCTCGCCTTGGTAATTGTCAACTGAGGAAATCTTCAGGCCCTTGATTTTATATGAAATGTCTTGTGACCTGATCAGTGATTCCAAATGACTTCTGATGTAGTGAATCTGACCAGCATATGGGGATAAAATTGTTATCTGTTTGGCTGTGAATTGGCCCTGTTGCAAAAGATACTCACAGAGACCAATGAGGAATCTTGCCTCATATTTATTGATGAAAGTTTTGGTATCTCCCTCTTCTTCTTCACTTTCATAATGCTGAATGAAGCAGACATTACCTTTCACTCTCATTACATCTGGGTACTGTCTGACAATGTCATGATCTTTGAGATCTGGATAAAGGTCAGATACATGCAAAAGTTTGGCAATTTCTGGGCGCATGCGATGCTGATACATCAACTTGTCAAAAAAAAAATCATTTCTGATTAATCTTTCAAACAGGGAAATATCAAGATCATATTTCTTTTTCAATTTATGAACTGATGGATTGGGCCTCAGTTGTTTATGATCTCCTATCATGATAACATGCTGACAGCGATCACTCAGTGATGTAATTACATGCCCTTCCAGGACTTCTGCTGCTTCCTCAATCAAAACAATTTTTGGACCTATGTCATTTAGAATGCCTTGATAGCGTGCTGCACCTGTGGTGGTCATACCAATGATGGTAGCTTTTTCCAAAATTGCCCTGTCCTCTTGATGCAAAATTTCCTGATAACGTCTGGACTTCATTTCATACTGATGGGACTTATCCCTAATCTCTCCTCGAATCTGGCGACAAAAGAGATCAACCCAGTAGCGATAAAGTCTCCATCTGTCAATCTTCTTGAGTTTCCAAATAGTGTGCACTTGGTCGACCTCATCTTCAGTCATTTTATCAACTCTCTGAAGATAGCCAAGCAACTGTGCCCGGAACTGCTTTTGTTCTGATCTCAGCCTCTTCCAAATTGCCCTTTCTTTTTTGCTTTGTTTGCTATGTTCACTTTGCTCACCATATTCACTAATATTGAAAGCAATATTCTCCTGCTGAATTTTCAATGCCTGTTTGTCAACATCATCAAGTTTTCTGTTAATATTTCTAATATTTTCCAAAAGATCTTGAGTCCCATCAGCCACCAACTCTCTGAAGAGATCATCTTCCTCATCTACAGCATCATCATCTTCATCGCTATCTTCAGCCAGGTAGTGTGTTTCAGTTTTTATTACTTCAAATAGCCCTGTGCCATCTTCCTCATCATCAGTCAGCTCTTCATCAATGATTTCTTCAGCCTGATCAAGAGGGTTGTTTGCAACCGGCCCTAAATTGAGAGTTTGAAAATCTCTTTCTTCCTGACGTTTAGCTTTATCTTCTATGCCTTTAGCAATGACAGAAATACCAAGCCACTTGGTGATAATACTCTCTCCACCAGCTTTTTCAGTCAAAAACTGAAAATGTCTTTGATGGATCACACATTTGAGAAAGGATTCCTTGACAATTTCACGTTCAAGAATTTCAAGTTTTGCAGCTTCTATATGAATTTCTGCTTTTAATCCTTTCATTTCCAATCTTGTCTCATGTCTGGCGAGGTGAATATCAAGCGGTACCTGACGATTTTCTCTGGCTCTGTTTCTCATTCCTCTCAGGTTATATTCTTCCAGTTTTTCACTTTTGCTACGTGACCCAACGCGAATCAGGTTACCCTCAAAAAATTCCAGAATTCCCTCAAGAAACTGGTCCAGGGCATGATTTGTATAACAGACCAGCAAAATCGGGGACAACTCCCCATTAGCTGTCCAGGCATGTTTATTATGCAGCAAAGCCTTTAACACCAAAAGCCCAAGATGAGTCTTGCCTGTTCCAGGGGGACCTTGAATAATGGAAAATTCTTTGGTCAGGGCTGATTGCAAAGCTACAAATTGTGAATTATCCAGATTTAATGAATTGGCTGTGGGCCACGACCGAAAATCCAATACATTTATGGCAGCAGCAACATCAAGGTCTGTACTAAATGCTGCTGCTTCAACTGGACGGTCCTTAATGATGAAACTGGTGTCAATCAGAGGTCTCAGGTCAAAAACTGCATTTTCCCCATTAGCTAGATAGAGAGGGTTATTGATATTCTTGTTGCATTCCCCAATATATCTCCAGAAAGGAAAGTTGTTTTCTGTTATATGTTGCAAGCCAATAAGAACATGTTTATAGGCTTCAAAGTATGAAGGAGATTCCACCATTAGAAATCGTTTGTCTCTCGCTCCATTGATTATATTCATGAATTCCTCATGCCTTCCAAGTTGCAAATTGGCTCCATGAGCAGTGAAAATGAACTGCACATCCACTAATCCTTTTGATAAATCTTTTGGATCTCTGTCTTCAACTACCGCATACTGATATGTGAGGAAATTGTCATCAGATAAGCATAACAGAGACCCATATTTCAGCCGCTGGGAGACAGCCCAATTCACATTTTTGTGTTTTGAGACATCAAATGACAATCGAAAGCACAGGCCTTTGTCATGACAAACAGGCCGGACAATTCTCACCTGTTTTTAAACAAAAAAACAGACATAACCAAAAAGTGGTAAGAAACCTATAATATATTGTCTTTTTTCATTCATAGTTGTACAATGAGGAATTTGATAATGAAAAATGCTTTAAAGACAACTGGACCATATATGCTTGAGTCATAAATGAATAAACAAAACATTGTCACATAGATCTAATACATGCCATATTGGATATCAAAAATTTTTCCATATTTTGATTGACCTGTGCAATTTATTCCGATATCAAAATCACAATCTTTCAATGATTTTTATGGTAAGCAATGTACCTGATGCAAGACTAGAAGGACAAAAGCAGCTGAAACTTACTTGATGATAGATCCGAATAGCCTGAGGCTTATACTTGCCATGTCCATCGAGAAATTGCAGAATATTTTCTCTGAGAGGTAATATCAGGTCTGCCCGTAGCAAACGGAACTGGTCAATCAAAACAAAGGACAAATCAGTGTAAACAAATGGTGTCCATATTTTAAAATTCAATTCTCAATTTAATTAATTAGACTCAATCATATTTTCCTCAAAACATCTGAGCAAAAGCTAGGTGCTCTATGCAGAATGCAAGACTAGAGTTTACAAAATGCTTCTTGCTTTTTATAGCAACTGATACAGCCAAACTGTGAAATAAATTTAATACTTATGTTGGCAGGGACAAAAAATGTAAACATCCAATGTAATGATAAACAGCTGAACAAGGTTGAGAAATAAGTCCAGAGTGCAAGAAATACAATACAGTGGTCTCCATCTAAGAATCCACTACCTAAGAGCCCCTTCCGGCTAAGAACCCGCCTCTGCTGCGAAACGGAATTTTTTCTCTGTAATTTCCCACTCTAAGCACCTGCTCCCAAATAAAAAATCCGCCTGGGAGCCCAGTGTTGGAAAGAAAGGTCAGTAATTGTTAGATCTAATTTCAACACATACAGGGGACAAAGCTGTTTCTATTCGCATAGATAAATCTTTAACTAATGGTGACAATCAATTAATCATAGTAGTGAAGACAATCTGTGATCAGGAGGGTTGTATAACTTTTCAATCCGCCTAAGAACCTGTCCGTCTAAGAGCCCACTTTTTGCATCTCCCAGCAACCGGGTTCTTAAACAGAGACCACTGTATTACACAATACAAACATATCAGGGATCAAAGTCACAAATGCTGCTGTTTTTCACCATGTACATTTGATATTATCTAATATTAAAAGACAAAATAAGTGTGATCACGCTCTTCCCCTCCTTTAAAGCTTATTGATTTGCAACAGGCAAAAATATAGACTGCAATTAATAGATAAGAATACATGTATCAGCTAAACACAGTTTTTGTCTTCATTTTGGATTTATCATCAAAGTCAAATACCACATCAAAAATGACTAATTGACCACAGAACCATATTTTTTTTGTTTTGCATCTTGGTCTATTGTGAAATTCAGCAAATTGTCATCCGATGAAAAGACAGGTCTCTACCATAAATCTCTGCTATAGAGACACTGCAACAATCAAAGGGCCAATCATCTCACAGTCAGAACCACCAGACAGCCTACTGATGTATTTTGTGTCTCAACCTGACAAACTTTACTCCAACAATGTCTCTTCCATATGATGAAGAAACGGTCAACCGTTGATCATTCAGGAAACTCAATGAAGGCAGAGTAAAGCAGGCAACAATGAATAACTGTAAAATCTGAGCAGAAAAAGCTTTTGCACGAGATGTATATCAGATAAAAATAAAGAAGCCAAAGAAAACCTTACAAAAAAAGAATGAAAACTTTAATAAGAGCAGATGGTGGGAAGCAACCAGAAAGAGAAACCTCCCTTCTGCATTCATAAACCAGAAATACTTGGGAGTGGATCAACATAGCCAAATTATTTGGGTAAAAGCACATATTAAGAAATTGGAACATCAATTTACAGTATGACTGAATTGACCACTTTTGAACATCTTCTCAGACAGTCTTCGTACAGTGGAATCCAAAGAAAAAAGACTCAGGCATAAGACATGGATCTCTTGAGAAAGATGTTGGTACTGTGTGAGGAAATGCAGATATTCACAAAAAAGATGGTAAAATTTTCTCAAAACTGGGCTGAGTGGAGGTCTTTAACTTAGGCCTTATGCAGAGACAGAGCCAGAGATAGAAGCAGAAGAAGAAGGCACAGGCAGAGGTAGAGGGTGACAGATGATGATGATGAATTTCATTCTACTCAACTGTCTGAAATAGTAGCTTCAAAATAGAATCAAACATTTGCTAATTAGTGTTTGCCTGATTCTCACTTTAGCAAAAACTGCACACTGTTTCATATATTCTTCTACAATTTCCTCTCTAAAGTAGAGTACTGAAGACCACCCACAATGTACCAAAGAGCTATCTTGCAAAAGACAGTCAATACTTCTTGATTTGCAATAATACCCTTAGCACATCTACTATATCTCCTCAACAGCCTAAAGGATTAACTGATTTGGGGAGAAGGATCACCAATGTTTTTTTTTTGGTCAACAAAGTGTTCCGGGTCTTGTATATTTTTACCTGTATGTCAAGATAATCATTAACATTATTGTAGGCACCACGTATCTTGTTATGTCGTACACGAATGTCTTGATCTGGATCAAAATCAGCAGCAGTTGGAACTATGCTGAGTTCACGGAAGTGATTGGGATCTGCGCCAATATCCTGATTAAAATGCTGTCTTTCATGCTCCTCTTCTTCTTCCAACCGTGCCTGCTGTTGTGGTTTCATAAGTAGTTTTTTTACTTCTTTGCTATAATTAGTGAGACCTTCATTTTGCTTGAACAATGCATCAATTGTGTCTTCAAGTTGAAGAAATAAGCGAGCCAAAGCTTTAGCTGCTATGTTCAAAAAACTCTCGAGTGAATTTTCTATAAGAGCTAAAATATCCAGGACATATTTTTCATCAGCTTGCCCAGACTGTAAACTCCATGCTATGCTGTTATGGAAGGTTTCAGAATTTATGAAAGTTCGGAGTACATGAAGTACACCCTCATGTTGGGAATTCTTAGGCTTTTTAACAGCCTTCACCAAAACTTTTACAATCAATTTTGTCCGGCTTCTGGCGGCTTCTTCTTTCAAAAGTCTTTCAAGACATTCATCATTCTTTGTGATGCTCATCAGAACTTTAGAATCATCTGTGGAGTCTTCGAGAAACTTCTCTAATTCTTTCACTGACCATGGACGAGATGGTTTCCTCCTGAAAATGAAAAAAAAAAAAAAAGTGTCACTGTTTTCAAATACGAGGATGTAAGTTACAAAAAAACACACAAAAACATACAATTAATGCTTTAAAATTATGAGAAAGTCATATTCAGACAACTATTAATCCCTTCTTCATATATAGAATACAAATAGTTACAGTTGGTTCCCTCCCAGCACTAATCCTGAGCAATAGCTGAGTGTTCCACAGGGGGTTATTTTCGTAACAAACAGGGTCATTTGACTTGTAAGAGAAAGAATTAGTTGGGATACTGTTTCTTAGTGATTCATTTTCCTTTATGTCCATTCTATCTTGTTGATCCATGATCATTCAATGATTGACCCAACCTACTGTTCAACTAGAATTTGGCTCCCTCTGAATGTTATAAGCAGTGGTAGATCATGATGATCTATTTTGTTTGTTTGTTTTTTTTTGTACAGCTGAGATAACCACCACGATAGGAGGTTGAAAAGCTTAACAAAACCGTAACCCGTAATGATCTATTTGACCAGATACAGGCAAAGAATACAAAATACTTGATTAATGATTCCTCTTCTAGCAATATCTTGAGCTCCAAAGCCAGGGATGGACATTTGGTGACCACTCTGGGGCAAAATACACTCATGATCACTTGGAGGTTCCCAAACTTTTCTAACTGTTGCCCACTTGGCCCCCAGACACACCCCGGAATTCGCACTCCCTCCCCAACCCCCCAATTTCAGATTTCTCTCAAGTATTCGTAAGACATGCCTCCAAGTTCTAAATTTTATCATCTAATCTTAGTAAAGTTGATAGAAACCTAGTTCTAAATGGCATTTTATTTTATCAGTATGCATAACTCATTAATCCTATACGACTTACAAAATAGTAATGTGTGACAAATGAGTAGATTATGCTCTGCATATCCCTAATGCTAGCGAAACTGCCCCATCCTCTGGCCATTCTCCAGCCATCCACTGCCTCTCAAACCTTTCAGCGACCCCCTAGAAGCTCTCAGAGGGTGGTACCACCCACTATGGGAAGCACTGACCTAGAACATTAGTGTAAGCTTTCACCAGGCACTCTAAAATAACTTCCACCTTCTATAAAGAGTGAACTTGTCTGTTATTTCTGTTGCTTCAGAGCACAGTATCTGTCATATTAAAGGTCAAGACACTTGGTTTTGACAGAGAAAGATACAGAAACTATGTATATGTCCTCAAAAACCCAAAACAGGTTTTATGGGAGACCTTATAGTGACAGAGGATCAGGTTCCAGGGACAAACTTCAAGGAAAGATATAAACACAAAGCCAGGAAAAAAAACACCACACAAAAGCTATATGGGACAGAGAGCTACTATGACGATGTGAAAGTGGCTGTTTTGAGGCTAAAAGTCAAAAGAAAACTCTCCATGTCAATTTTTCCCTTTAAACCAAAAAAAATTAAAGGCGTTTTTCTCAAAACTCAATTTTTTATCACTACATGTATTTTGCGATCTACTGAGCTGAAAATTAGCAACTATTTAAATAACACCTCAAACAACATTTTGATCAAGTTTTATTTTGTCCCATTGATATTTCAAGTGATCAAGGTTGATTTAAAAAATAGTCATTTTAGAAAATCCAAAATCCAAGATGGCAATGTTGCCATGGCAACACTAGTAGAGTCTCGATTAAGCCCATCTCCCAGAAATTTCGTACGTCTATTTTTAGAAGAGGGGCTGATAATCGAGTTGCGCCCGCTTACGTTCAATGTTGGCGAATAGCAAAGAGTTAGTTTCGGGGTGAAGAACATTATGTTTTTGCAAGAATTCCTACTGAACAGAGATGTCTCAGTGTAATATTAATTTTGGAGATACACACGTACATAGATCTAGATCTATAACCTATCTATGGCTCTGACATCCCTTCCTCCCTCTTAATATTTTGTCTCCCAGCGCATTGAATCCAGGCTTGGACTTAGATCTGAATTACATAAAATGTTTATTCGTTCATTTGATAAGCCTTGCATTTAACGCATCTAGGCGATTTTTTTGTTTTATTTATCTAGACTAGACTAGATCGGGATCTAGATGTAGCAAGATCTAAACTCTTGATCGGTTGATAGTCTAGACTTTTTTGTAAAGCAGCAGATCTAGATCTAGATCTGCTTTAATATGAGCTGAGATGAGCCATAAAATATGAAATGAGCGTAATGAATTTGTATTACCGTTAGTTTTATATATTACGCATTTTCACAATACAATGTGTTTGAGTTCAGTTAATATGCTTTTCATTTCACCGTTTGAGCATTATGAAGTAAGCTTGTTTTGTTAGCTTTACGATACCAGAACTGGAGAAAGATGAGAACAATATAATCAAGATACAGCAAAACTCTGCCCACACAAGTATGACTTAATGTTCACAAGACTTAGATTAGGCCCATTGTTTTGTTTTTGTTTTAAACACTGTGGAAAATAAAACAAAACACCATGGACAACACCCTGAGTATGTTGATGTGGTTTTGGGGTTTTAGTACAGTGGATGATAAATATTATATCTACACAAGTTCTCTTCCAGCACAGTTCAGTTCTCTTCCTTCTTTAGTTTTGTTATTTACACCTTGATATAAAGTATACCTTTGTATTGAGTATAAATTCTACACATTTATCCAGATTCTGGGGGTAGAAGTGTCTTTGAAAGTAAACTATATTGACTTAGATCAGCCACATAGTTCTAGATTTAGATCTAGATCTAAATCTAACCCCTGCCAGATAAGATAATAATATTGTGATTCTAAACTATGGATAAACAATGCAAATCTTGCTATTGCTTTGTTAAACAAAAGCGCACACTCAAAACAAACACTATCCTTCGAGCACAAGAAATGGTGGTAACTTCGGTAGTCCTTGGTGGTAACCAATGTTGCCAATATGAAGCTGGCTATGCAGGCTATTACATCACCTTATCCATTCCATACATCTTTCTCCTTGTGTTTTGGGCTGAGGAAATTTTTTGAAAGTCACCAATTTCATATCCTCATGATCTTTTCGCCTTGAGTCGCTTTTACTCACGCCACAAGAGCATGTTTTGTAAACCATTCTTTCGATTCAAAGCCTCAATGAGTAGCTTTGGCCTGATTGTTTCGTCGCAGTGTGGTCGGCTAACCCACCTTCTAAAAACAGACGCCGGGGGTTTCACAGAATGCGCTAATCAAGACAAGTCTATTCACGCCCGTCATTTTTTTTTTCATTGTTTTCCTAATCCTCTAATTAGACCATGCCCAATTCAATGGAAAAGATTAAATAGGCCCTACTAAAAAAATCATCTCTAGGTCCAGATTGGTCCCACCCTTTAGTCTTGGCAAGCCAAGTGTCATGCTTCTATGCAGTCTATTAAACAAACTGCATGAATTCTGTGGAATATAGTAGTTAAGAAAGTTGCCTAAGACCATTGTTACTATTATAGTTTTAAGTGATTTGTCTTAATGTTATAAGTCTATATATGAGTTTCTCCATCATTACAATGTGGATTCTCAATTTAAAAAATATAGTTAATCAGGGAAAACGCTGAAACAGTGCTCCATAATTTCTAACTTACAAATGATAAATTTTCTTTCAATCATGTTGAATACTCTTCCATGATGTCTGCTTCACATTTAACTTTTTCGTATTCACTATTCAAGCGAGTGAACAGTGTGAAATTGTGTATCTTTGTTTAATTATCATCAAAAAAACAAAATTGGGAACAATACAAACATTGAGCAATTTTTAAATTTATCACTTGACTGGCTAATCTCATATACTGATATTGTCTAAGGATTCCATCAGTGAGACAAGTACCAATTCTAAGACATAACATTTTATTCTCCTCTTATCACAATAAATTCATTGCCTCACCTTGGAATATGATCCTGTCTCACAACTTCAGCCCTGAAATAATCGTCCTCTTCATCCATCTTTGAAACCCTTAAGAAATGAATAACATAAAAGTTTCATTTTCACTTTCAGTATGAAATCAGCAAACTTTGCTCTCGCATTTTCATTTGACACTGGATAATGTCAAGACTATTCCATATCAGCATTATCTTTTATTGGAGTGAAAAAATCACAATACTGGTCTACATAATCAAACTTCAATAAACATGACTGTGCTATATACCAATTTTGTTAACACAAAAGATATTTTTCTAATTATTTTGCCTGTAATATTTTCACTTTCACCCTTATGTTCTCAACTGTAAAACAAAACTAAGGATGATCTTTTGTATTTCTTCACATTGGCCCTATGTTAAGCAAAATTTAGACTAGATCTAGATCTAGATCTTGATATGAAAAATTGTTTACACAGTGTCCATTTACAAATATAATGTTCCTGCATTCATAGTAGATCTAATCAAGAAAACAATTTTTCAACATTTTGATAGAACTGAGTAACATAATAAAATAATATAGATGATAATAGATCTATCTAGATTTCAAGAGTGGATTCCAATAGACTTACCAATCACTCCTTGACAGTTGATTGATAAAGTGAGCTAGAATCTTCTCGATCTAGATCTAGATCTAACTGCAGCAGTACTTCATGATCTCATTTCTGCATTTGTCAGTGCACAAAACCTGCGCATCTCAAATCTCAAACACTTTTCTTAGACTGGAAAATTTTTGCAAACGGCACGTAATTTCCTGGAAATAACGTGGAGGTTAAAAATAGTTTAGTTTCAGTTTCACCTTGCCAGCAAGCACTATAAATAATAGACATACGAGTATAAAACCCGCATTTTTTCAATGACTCAACGGTCCCCTGGCTTCCAGTGGGTAGGAAAGCCTGACGTCTAGCCTTCTCGGATAAGGGCGAAATATATTTCGGAGGTCCCGTGTGTACGTTACGCACGTTAAAGAACCCTTGACAGTTCAAAATCGATGAAAGAGTA
>JBCEWB010137952.1:0-11020 GCA_039654565.1 Peronia peronii | reverse complement strand
CGGTAAGATACGTTTACACGTCAAGAAGAAGAGAGGAAAGAGAGCCGGACAGAAGACAGGAGCAAGGACAGAGAGAAAAGATGTCTCCCCTGGAACGTCGAGGATGGCATTCCATGGGAGACATCGCACCGATGGCAGGCTTTCACCGCCTGCAGGTGGGAGCAAAAAGCCTGTTTAAAAAGAGGTTAAACATTATGGCAATGAGGAAGAAAGAAAGACAGAGAAAAGAAGAAGGTAGAAGTTATGCGTTAAGGCAACGAGGAAGACAGGAATGGATGAAGAGGAGAGACTTGAGGAATGTGGGGAGAATGAATGAGGAAAGATGAGAATGTAGAGTGAAGAAGTGTTTTTTTTAATTTTTTGAAATGAGTTTTTTTATAAGTTTTTTTTTTTTTGGATGCTTTTTGTATTGTTTTGTTTTACGTAACTATGTAGCCTTTCAGTCCTAAGAAAGTAGGATTATCTCGGCTTTACGTGCAGAAAGGTCTCTCCGACTTCGAAGAGATACTTGCTCAGAAGCACGAGACAAAGAGGATGATAAGAAAAGCTGCAGCCCAGGCAGACAGATCAGCGTCAGACTTCATCTGTGTCATCTGCTACAAAGATTACCACTCCCGCGTCGGACTGGCCAGCCATACCAGACGTTGTACCAGAACAAACGCCCAGAGCGCAACTCCATAGTCTCCCGAGACTAAGGGATGCCTTCAACGTGCGAGTCCAGTTTTGGTGACGCGAGTCCAGTTTTGGTGACAAGAATGGGTAGAAATCTGGAATTTGGAAATTTTGCCCTGTTATCGGCGTCTCCGCCTACTCTTCATCAAATTTTTAACGTCAAGGATTATTTAATGTGCATAGTGTACACACAAGGGATCTCCGAAATATAGTTATTCGCCGATATCTGAGAAGACTAGACGTCTGGTTTCCCTGCCTAAAAAACTAGAATACCGTTGAGTCACTGAAGAAACTGCAGGATCCAGTTTTGTAGTCTTTGCCATCCCTCGCTAGGATTCAGGTTTCGAACCCCCTACGTAGTTTTATTGCCAAGGAGCAGACACTTAACATCTAGGCCACGGCGACGGATTGATTGATTGAATGGTCGAGTTTTTATTCGAAGGAGCTTCAGAACAGGCTAGGAATAGGATGAGGATTGAAGGATGAAGAAAGTAGTGACTGAACGTATGGTCAAGACAGAGAGAGAGAGAGAGAGAGAGATATGAAATAAAGGGAGATGAGATGAGACGGAGGAAGGAGAGAAACAGGTGAAATAATAGATAAGATAAGATAAGATAAAAGAAAAGAAAAGAAAAGAAAATTTGTCATCAAAATGGAAATTCCACTCCCAGTTGATGAGATGCCATACATATGATTATGTAAGATACGTTCACATTATAGGCAGCCAGAATTATTACTCACGGGAACAGAACAAGGCAGACTCAAGAAATATTATCTGAGCTTGATAAACGTATCGCAGAAATGAATGTCTGTAACGCTCACGATTAGCTCTTACATGCAACAAACGCGTTCTTCTTTGTTCTAAATTAAGATAAAGATGATAAAAACAATAATAGAGAGCATTTATACAGCGCTTATCCCCGTACAGGACAAACTCTAAGCGCTGTACAATCTATTATTACCCCGACAGACCCAGTGGAGACACTCACAAACGCTCTCAGCTTCCTGAGAAACATATGAGGCGGGAGTTTGTTAAACGCCGTAAATCCATATCAATCTCACGGTACCACTTACTGTCTGTAATCGGATGCCCGTTTTAACTTGAGTCGAGTCAAGAAATGTGTGTAAATTGTCTTTCTCAAGAACAAAATGTAGGGACCAGTCAGGATTCGAACCCGGGACTTTAAATCCCGAGTCCGACGAACCAACCACACGGCCATTGACACTAAATGAGGATAAGGAGGATAATGAGAGTAAATGAGGGAGAGAAATGAGAGAAGAAAGGATCGAAATGTAGAGAACGGGTAGGTTTGAGGTAGGAATAAACGAAGAACAGAAAGCTTGTCATCAGGTAATCAGTTACCCCAGACTTTTGAGATATCTATGGGATATTGTGTTTCACAGTCTGTTTTCTCTTCAGTTTCTTTACAGTGAAGAAGGATGACATTGGGAAATTAACCCTTTGATCACCGTTATTAATTCTAATTACTTTGTGTCCTGAAATCTGTCTGGGATGAATATGTTTTTTATGGGGTTTTTTTTTTTTTTTTTTTGAAGGCAGGGTTGATTTTGATGACATGTCATTTTGTTACGTTATATTCTATATATACGTCTTTCAACCTCCCGGCGGAGATTATCTCGAATGTCATTTTGTGCTATCATTTTTCACGAATCCGAACCCTAACTTGCACCCTAACCCTTATCCTAGTCTTATCCACTATTTAGGTAATCGCCCCCCCCCTCCTCCCTCCCCCCCCCAAAATGAAAACAAGAAATAAATTTATTGTTTTGGTGACATGTGAGCTACATGAGTCTTTACCCAATTTAGGGGATCAGTCACCCAAATAGACACTGCCTTTTATATATATATATATATTTAACTATATATAACAAAACTCCCGTATCAGCGATATCTGACTTTTTCTCCACTGATTTTGATAACAAGGACATAGATCTAACATAAAGGCCAGGAAAATCAGTTCAACGAAAGGATTTACCTGTTTTCAGTGTAAGGTTTAGATCATGTGAAATGTTTTCAGTGAAAATAATGTTTTACGAGAAACTGAGCCAGATGTAGAGGAAATGATTGAGTGTTTGTTTAAATAATAGACAGATGAAATCCTTCATTTTCACGATTTTAGTAAAAGTTCTTGCTGCTGTTTAAAAAAGAATACATAAACGCTTTTAGTCTCTGATTTGGCGATAAGGTAGCATCTCGGTCATTAAATTTTAATGAAGTAATGGACTGAAACAAAATGTAAACGGGATGTTGAGTTATTTCGTCTTTTATCGTAATGTGTCTGTCGCTAACTATAGAGCCGTGATCGTACTGATGCGCCATTAAATCAAACCTCACACTCAAACTGAATAGCCTAGGGAATGTGAGAGTTAAATAATAGATCATGGCACTGATGGTCTCACTGGCTCTCCTCTCCCTGTTACATCTTGACAGGGAAAGAGAAAGATAGAGAGAAAGACAGAAAGAGAAAGAGAAAAAGAAAGAGAGAACAAGAGAGAGGGAGACAGAGAGAGAGAGAGAGAGAGAGAGAGAGAGAGAGAGAGTGAATTGAGGAATTCGAAGATGTCAGGCATATTTTGCTATTTTATCCGTCACCTTCAACTGGGGTCTCCCTTTGCCTTGATCCCTCCCGGGAATGTCTCCCTCCTGTCTCTCTCTCTCTCCCCCTTCTCTTTCCTCCATCCTTCATTTTTCCTTTTAATTTGTCCCAGTGCACCATCTCTCCCTCCCCTCCATCCCTCACACACACAAATCTCTCGCTTCTGTCTCATCCCTTGGGCCATCCATTTCTCAAACATTCTAAGATACTTCGACAAATCGACGTATCCATTCAAACTTCTACTGCGTTTCGGGAAAATCGAGATTCAGTTTTCCGATCTCTCTCTCTTTTAACACACAGTTAACTGAACAAAATGAAGTTTTTAGAGGATGCAATGATGCAATAAATTATGCCAAAATAAAAAAAAAAGAGTCATTTGGAGAGACCTAGGCCCTCCCTGGGCCACAATCACAATGGATGAAGATTAGTATGCAACTCGTCAGAAAGAACCGCGATGATCCCAGACGGAATAAATGGTTAGGAAAAAGAAGAAATAGAGTAAGTTATCTTTTAATGCAAAAAGAAAACCCACGGCCTTCGTGGGAGAATTTTTAAATATAGCTCAGACAGCTACTACCCTGCGACTTAAAGTGTATGGCAAGCGTGCGCACATCAATGTTGTTATTTTGATGGTTAGAGTGAATGTTACCCAGAGAAAATGTATTTTGTGTTTTAAACGCGTCCTTCTATCAAACGTACAATTCGAATCAAATACTCTCGCGAGTTTTCAATTCAATTATTTTCGCCTTTTTAGAATAACGTCAAACATAGTATAATAAACTTTTTTCGGCTTTATGTAAGAAGAAACACATCTTTATGCAACAATGTTGTGTGCCAAATTTCATATGGATACGTTCAGTAGTTTTCGTCTATAAGCCTTTTACGGATTTTGTTGCAGTTATAGTGATGATTACTAAAATTGTAGCCTACCCGAATGGGCCAGGAAATGATATAATTATACTGAAGAAGGCTTTCTGTCAACGTACTTTAGAATTATAGGGATACACCCATTCCCTCCCCTGCCCTCCCCTGCTTCACCCTCGTCACATCTCCACCCCTCGTCATATCCTCACGCCTTCTTCCTGAGTGCTCACTCCCGCTGTCTCCCACGCTCATAAGAACATGCATTATCCGCTCTGAGCATTTACGAGGGCGTTCTGACACATTCCAAGCCCTTCCTACCAGCTTTCTAAAGCTCCACTGGTTAAATTCCCATGACCGGAGCAGACTTTCGTAGCCAGCTTGTAAGTCGCCAATCCCAGCTCATTCATTGTGTTCACACGCTCTACAAAAGCGCGTTCGTTGTGCCCAGCTGACAGATGTGTGGCTGTGTCATCTTTAGTTTTTATGATACTGATGTCATACACTGCACTATATGACAAACCAAAAAATGTTGACAACCTATCCAAGTACGGTCTTGGACTTAGTGGAAAAACATCGGTCATCTGCCTTCATTTTTCGCCCCTCCCCCAAAGTCCAGCTACATTTTTCTTTTCTTAATTTGGAAAAATAAATATGGTTCCTGGGAACCGACATGAAATGTGCAGAAAGATCCTAGGCATTCACTACATAGGCCATGTGACAAACGAAGAGGTCCGCAGAAAGATCGTAGAAGCTATAGGACCCCATGGTGGCCTCCTCACTGTTGTAAAGAGGCGAAATTTAAAATGGTACGGGCACGTTTCTCGTACAGGAGGCTTTGCAAAGACAATCTTGCAAGGTACAGTCAAAGGAGGTCGGAGACGGGGAAGGCAGAGGAAGAGATGGGAAGATAACATACAGGAATGGATAGGACAGGAGTATGGCAGAATCACAGAGGGTGGTGAAAGATAGAGAGAGATAGAGGAAAGTGGTGAACACGTCTTCAAAGTTGCCCCAACGACGTCTACGGAAGTCAAAGGATAAATGAGTATGTCACTTTGAAATTGAAGTTAGATTGGCAATATGTAAGTCCTTTAAAATCCAGAAAGTCCACACGGGTAGTCCTGGTTTAGATCTGTAACATATCATCCCGCATTTGTTTTTTCTCATTGAGTACTATAAAGTTCTGTCCAACAAGTTAGTTGTAAAACCTGTTTACAACTTTTATTTACAAACAAAGAAAAAAAATCATCTTTTTTTTTCCGAAAATATATTTTGGAATGCTGTTGTCCCACTATCATGTCAAATCCTTTACTACAACCGATAAAAGCTGCCGGATTTAAGCCATAATGTCTTTAGCTTCTGGACATATCAAACTAATATTTAATATCTGCAAAACTACACTGCATGTTACATTGTAACCATTTCTCGAAAAGTCTTGTTTAATTCTGGACATCTATATTCCTATTAAGCACAAACATTATATATATATATATAATGTCCATGAACGAGCGTCACGCCGAGTATCTCTCGCTTCTGTCTCGTTATTCACAGTTTGGCTTTAATGAGCGAGACTCCGAATTCTCAGCTGATTCGTTAAAAGACGCACCTGTCCCAGGAGGTGCCATTAAAGGCATGGCACATTTTCAGACCTTGCACTAAGGTACAGTTTTATTTACAGAGATCTCTTTCGCCCTGGTCCAAATTGGTGCAGGGGTCAAGTCCAGGGCTCTAGCACCCGATGTCCCAGACAGTAAAACTCCACAGGTAATGGTCAATTAGGCTGGCGTCAGTGAATAGCTGCGGTCGTGGCGTGACTGTAAACATACAAACATCAGGTGTTGGACAGGCCTCAGGCTTGACTCCTGTTCATGCAACAGACCGACATTTTACCGAGCATGACTCTTTTTTTTTCCTGTTATGAATTGTGTATAGCTACATGTAGGTGCTCTGTAAGAAATTACACCCTTTTCTCAAGGTTTCTTTCTTTAATATCATCCTTTCCTTGACTGCCCAAATCATTGTGTTACCTGAAACAAAAAGTTTACCAACTCTAACGTTTGCCTGAACAAAAGGCAGCACTGATTTCCTGGCTTATTTTTACTGTTATGATTTCTGTATAGTTACATGTATTATAAGAACTAACCACGAGATTACATTTGATATTTCTAAGATCTCCTCACAAAATATCTTCCTGTCCTAGAATCAACAAGGTCAAAAGGAAACAGTTGTAGTGCGTTAAACAGGAACACTATACAAAATCTGTCATTATTTGCTTACTCAAAAAATGGGCATTGTTTGATAAAAGTAACTTGTTTTACTTCTGAATTTAAAATATGTTATACCTACACGTCTCACAGGAACTTTTCAAGGTGTTACTTTGAATACTTAAGACTCCTTTCCCACTATTTCCGTCTCCTCCAATACCTGAGTCAACAGTGTCAAAAAGAAAAAGTTGTATTACATAAAACACCAAAAGTAAAAGAAACTCCTTAACCTTTGACTGCCAAGACTACAACTTATAGAATTTTGAGACATCAGTCCAAATATAATTTAGATTAGGCTGTTACAAATCATCGAAGTAAATGAACATAGTACTGGAAACGAAGATAACTGGATTTCAACAGTTGCCAGAAACTCCTTGATTTTCATATAGAAAGGACAATGACACGAGCATACAATGTGCCATCGGAGTGAAAGGGTTAATGCTTACCTACCAAAAAAAAAAAAAAAGAAAAGAAAAGAAAAAAAAAGATCGGCATTGTTTGACAAGAAAGGCATGTTTAACTGTTATGACTACTGTAGAGCTAGATGTCATAACGTCACGGGTAAACTCTTCAAGAACTAACGTCCAATCTGTATGGCTTCTCTTACTAACATCTTCCTTTCTTCGAGTACCTGAAAACAGTTTCAAGGAGAGCGTGTTATGTTACCTTAAACACTATAACTCTATGAAATCTATCAAAGTTTCCCTACACAAAAAATCGACATTGTTAAGTAGGCATGGCGTGTTTGACTATGACGGTTACTGCAAACACTGCGACGTGTATAACAGGAACTCTCGTTCTGATTACATTCGATTCCATAAGCTCAGTAAACTTATGGCATTGGAGTACCCAGAACCTTTACCCCTTAGTAAGAGAGAGTTTTGTAACTATTATGAAATCGATACTTTTTTACGCCATTTGTGGAAAAAAAAAGGCTTTAAATAAATAATTTAAAAAATACCTTGCAACAATAATTACTGACTTTGAGAAAAAGGAACATACCTTCGGTCGTGCAGTTTTCTCGCCCAGAAATTAATGTGGATGATTATAATATCACTAAAACTGATGTGACACTTTCACCCACATCTCGTGATCCCTGTCACTCAAGTTTTCACTCCAAGACAGTTCAAGACTCTGGCCATGTCTGTGACGTAATAAGCACTGATGACATCGGTCTGTCCTTTGTAAAGACCCAAAGTTGTTTGGGCCATGGCCAAGGCTAATATGGTAATGATATTGATATTTTCGTATTGCAAGATTCAACAAGTGATGTAGGTCCCCCGCAGGGGCCCGGGGTTTATAAGTAGGCTCTTTGCTCCCACCTGCTGGCGGTGTAAGCCCGCCATCAGTGGGGTGTCTTCCATGGAGTGCCATCCTCGACATTCCAGGAGAGACATCTCTTTTTCTCTCTCTCTTTCCTTGCTCCTGTCTTCTGTCCCGCTCTCTTTCCTCTCTTCTTCTTGACGTGTAAACGCATCTTACCGTGTTTGACACAATACACCGTAATCGTGCTGATGTGTCGTTAAACCCCAACACAACAACATTAAGTGATGTAGATACCGAAATGGCATATCATTGTACTGGTTTTGCTATCCCAGACAACGATGACAATACCATAACATTACAAAAGAATTGTCAGAAAAATGTCATCAATATATTATAAAACATTACTTTGAGAAAAAATCCTTTCGAAAGCAGAGAAATATTGTTCTGGTTTAGATTAAGTGCCATCGATTGAACATCTTTTTTTTCACAGCTTTAGTGAGAACGTTTGATGTTCCCGGCAGTTTTGTTTGAAGTTTGTCACCTCCTCAGCTTTTATGATGGACCTACAGTCACAAGCTTGTACAATAAAGTTGTTCATAATGGTCTCTTTAAATGTATATCCGGCAACAAATAAAACCTCACTTTTTGCAAATAATTACCTCTAAATATGGCCTCGGCACACCTTAAATAGATTTGTCAAAATGAAAGCGTGGTGGTAAAGTTTCGCTACATCGAATAAAGTACCACTGGTTTATTTTTTTCTTACAGCCTATGTCTTTTCTCCCACGGACATTTATGGCCAAGATCTGATACAGTCTTAAGCCATTCCGTTTGATGAACATTTTATTGCAGGGAGCGCAGATCTCTGAAAGACCAATAAATCCGGCATAGCCAGTTCAAAGACGGGACAAAGTACATTTCTCTGCTGCCATAGCTGTTTCATGAGTTCGTTAGGCTGGCTATCTACCCCTTGCCAATGCCAGCCAATGCCAGTCTCTTTCTCGATCTGTCTCTTCACGCTTGATTTGTGTTAAGGGCTGTTACTATTTCTGGCTTCTCTCAGTCTGTCGAGCTCTAAAGTGGTAGGTACATCTTTCTTTCTTTCCTTCCTCTTTCTTTCTCTCTCCTTTCTTTATTTTTTTCGTTCTTCCTTCCTTTCTTTCTTTTCTTTTTTTTTGTTCTTTCTCTCATTCTCCCTTTTTTCTCTCCTTTTTCTTTTTCTTTCTGTTTTTCTTTTTCTTTCCTTTCTTGCGTTCTTTTTCTCTTTCTTTCTTTCTTGTATTCTTCCTTTCTTTCTTTGTTCTTTCTTTCCTTTGTTCTCCCTCTCTTTCTCTCCCTTTTTTTCTCTCGCTCCCTTACTATATACTGTTGAAGAAAGAAAATATCGAAAAAATTAAGATATATTTTGGGATACATCAAAGAGTTTATACACTGCCGGAGCTTGATTCTTATCGATAATAGATAAGAATGTTATGTTATACAAATTTTGAAACTGTTATTCGTTAGGGGCCCGAATTTTGAGACGTTAAATGCGAAAAAGTAAAAGATCACCCTAAGCATAATATAAATAATGTGAAGTTCAGTTGGAAGTTTAGTAGCATATCTTTGAGAAATTTCTTTGTTTAAATTTAAGTGGGTGGTATTGGTCATACACATACTGGTTCAGGCTAAGGTCTGTTATGATCTTTATAATTCATCCGCAGTTTCCTGTATTTCCACAAACTTCCTCCATTGTTCGGAAAAAAAAGTAGATCAGTGCTTACTTCATGAAAAGAAAGATACAAAAATAATCTATCATTTTTACCTTTATACTTAAAAACTTATTTCCTATATTTTACACTTAAACACTTATTTTTCTACAAAGACAGTGAAAGTTGGTTCACTAATAAAGAAAAAAAAGAAGGAAAAAAAAAAAGCAAAAGAAAAGAAAAAAAAAAATAAGAGAAGACGCACAAACATTTGAAGACTCCAGTGGCAAAACCAGACAAGTCACATTTTCTCTACAAAGGGAGAAAAACAGAAATTAAAGTTTAGAAGTCTATAGTTTTTCACTGTAAACCCTTTTTAAAACTCTCTTTTTAGTGGAACTTACCTGGTTTTTCCGAATTATTGTTCTGGTTAACAAACCTTAGCGGTGTTGCTTTATAACGTCGGGGCAATAACTCATTCTTCATAAAAATATGACTGATCTGATTTTTTTTTTTCACTGGAGTCTTTATTTGAAAGGCAGAAAAGTCAGACCTCTCCCCCACCCTCCCCAAAGAAATTCATCTTTGAGATTTCGTAGAACAAAGTACGAAGCGAATGTTAAGGAAATTAAAAACAACGACTGGTTGCAGCAACGGATCAAACAAGCAAAAAATAAATCGAATAAACATAACTTGATGATGAAAAGAGCGATGCTTCTTTCAAAATGCCCAGTGCCACGCAGTATGAGTTTACTTTGAAATAAATCCCTATAAACCCAAGCTTTGCAGTTTGATCAGAATCTCATTCAACTCGTATTTTAACCCACAGAATGTTTACTGAGATTTTTATCTTTTCAGCAATGACGGGGATTAAAAATTCAGACATCTTGGAGCATTTTTGCCTCTTTTGTGATGCCAGACTCAGAGTTCTTCTAAATAAACATTTTACATGCTTGAGATCTGCTTCTCTCTCTCTGTCTCTCTCTCTCTGTTTCTCTCTGTCTCTCGCTTTCTCTCTCTGTCTCTCTCTCCCCCTGTTTCTCTGTCTCTCTCTCCCCCTGTTTCTCTCTCTCTCTCTTTTTCTATCTCTCTCTGTCTCTCTCTTTGTTTCTATCTCTCTCTGTCTCTCTCTGTTTCTCTCAGACTCTCGCTTTCTCTCTCTGTCTCTCTCTCCCCCTGTTTCTCTGTCTCTCTCTCCCCCTGTTTCTCTGTCTCTCTCTCTCTTTTTCTATCTCTCTCTGTCTTTCTCTCTGTCTCTCTGTCAATCTCTGTCTCTCTGTCTGTCATTGTCTGTCTGTTAGCTGTCTTTCTCTCTGATTATCTCTGTCTCTCTCTTTTTGTCTCTATTTTTTTCTGTGTCTCTCTGTTTCTGTCTTTCTCTGTCTCTCTGTCTCTCTATGTCTCTCTCTTTGTGTCTATCTCTTTCTCTCTCTCGCTCTTTTTCTTTCTCTCTGTCCATCTCATTGTCTCTCTCTCTGTTTCTCTCTGTCTCTCTCTTTGTCTCTATCTCTTTCTCTCTGTCCGTCTCTCTCTCTGTCTACCTCTGCCTCTCTCTCTCTCTCGTTATCTCTCTCCTGCTCAAGCCACTCCAATGTTAGGGTATATTTACGCCCTTCAACCCCTTGGAGTGGTTATCTCATAAATGCCT
>JBCEWB010137941.1:0-11020 GCA_039654565.1 Peronia peronii | reverse complement strand
CTCTCTCTCTCTCTCTTTCTCTCTCTCTCTCTCTCTCTCTCCTTGCTCCTGTCTTCTGTCCCGCTTTCTTTCCTCTCATCTTCTTGACATGTAAACGTATCTTCCCGTGTTTGACACAATGTAGCGGTAATCGTGCTGATGTGTCGTTAAACCCCAACACAACCCAACCCAACCCAACGCATGTGGAAAAACAATCCTATAATTAATTCAGATATTTCATTTGGTGTAAAGGCACTCATACGGTGTTGTATTGATGACATTGTTCACCAGGCATGGCTGAAAGCTGAAGAAGCAGATGTCATAAATTATGGGAGGGAGAGCATGTTTCTCTTCTAGGTCCTCTCACCCTTGCCTTAACCAGAAAGTGCTGCTATTGAATTTATTGAAAGGGTTAAAGATGTGTGTGGTTGAATAATGTGGCTGTTTAGCAGTTGTTCGCTGATCTTCGTGTCGTTTATCTGTTTGTTTACTGGTGTTTCCCTTCCATCTGGACTCATTTTAATGGCATGAACTTCTTAGTGGTTAGGACTCCCTATAACCACTGAGGTGTAAGGAATCATTTCAAATCTTCTAAGTTTAGCCATCAGGGTTTTTGTGCATTGAAGGGCAAGATCTATATCGAAGGGAGTCACCATGGCTGTGGTGGTTTAGCGTCTGTTCCGTGGTGAAAAACTCACGTCATGGGTCGCGGGTTCTCCATCTTTCTTGGATAAGAGCGAATATATTTGGGAGATCCCATATGTACGTTACGGACATTAAAGAACTCTCCTCAGTTCAGACTGGAATGAAGAGTAGGTAGAGACACCACTGACCGGACAAAATTTTCAAATTCCAAACAAAAAATTCTCACACACACGCAAAAGAAAAACAAAACAGGACATCCACTTAAAGCCGAGATAATCCTACCGTCTTAAAATGAAACCTTGAACAAAACAAAGCAAAACAAAAACACTACATGTATTTAGAATATAGATCTCTGGCCGTCGTCAACTGACATTACGTTACGTTTTAGAACCGTCTTCTAGCTCCTACGGAGGGCTGTCAGATATGCAATGCAAAAAGACAACCGATTTCAAGAGTTGGGTTTAAAGCACAGATTGCAAGTGACTGTATCATATCATGCAGATGCAGCTGATTGAGGGCACTAATTATTGCAAACGAGACCTCTTATACGGAAGGCCTTGGTGCAAGTGAATACAATAATTGTACAACCTATCAAACTAGGGGAGACATTTGAGTCAATGTTCACGGCTGTAGACTTGAAAGGGAATGAGAATTATCAGTTCCACTCCGTCTACTGTTTGTGTTACCAATGCTTTAGCTATTGATTACCTCCTGCCATTTTTTTTATTTTTTTTTTTTTTGCTTCACCGGCCTCTTTTCTTTTCTCTCTTAAATATCAATATTGACATTGTTCTCGAAACAGTTTATTCGTTTATTGGCATACTGTTTATAAGTTAAAAGCTCTTGTCATCCATTTTTCTCCATTGTGTTAGCAGTGCAGTTTGTCACGGATGGTCGAGCACAGGGAGAGGGGTGGGTAGGATGGCGGAGGTTTAGAGCCCTCGGGCCATGTCGAAGCGAGCAGATGGGACTCCAGCTAGACAGTGTGTCTCAGGTTGTCTGTTTCTCTCGTTCGTCTCTTTCTTTGGCGCCAGCAGACCGCTGATAGGAAATCAATTTACGAATACCTCGCTGAATGGGGGGCCGAATGGGTAATATAGAATTTGGGATGTGGAACGGATTTGTGGGGTGAGGGAGAGAGAGGCTGAGGTGACCGGGGGGGGGGGGGGTCAGAAAGGAGGATAAATTTTATAATTTTTTTTTTTTTACCTGACGGCATGGACGATCGGGTAGATTTTCAGTCGAAGCAGGAAAAGGGGAAACGTTTATGCATCTTATAAGCAAAGGGGATATTATGGGCAAGGATCAACGTAAAACTAATGACAGGGATGGCTGCACGCCGCGCTAAAAGTGAGAGGAGAGAAAGTAAATTAATTTATTAGTTTGTAGACTTTACAGTGCGCCCTGTAGTAAAAAAGAGGGAATTTTGTTCTTTCGATGAATGAGATTGGCGGAAAGGAAGAGAGGAAGATTTGTGTTTGGAAAGGTGGATAAGGAAAAGGGGGGGGGGGGGGGGTGAAGTCTAAGACAAACGAATGGGCAAATATTTATGAATTGATACGAAAGAGAGAGTTGAAAGAAAGGCGAGTGATGGAGGTAGGTGTGTTTATTGGCACAAGGGAAGCGGTTTATGTGTGTGATGGAAATGAGCCATGACTGTTTACAGGTTAAAATGGAACGTGTCAGTCGGTTACGTAAGTGTGCAGGTCAAGTTTGCCCTGAGCTGCTATATCTGCCATCAATCATACCGGATCTGCCCATACTGCTGCCGAGCAAGAAATCCTGCGCATTTTTCATACATGAATATGGCATTTGTTTAATCAAATGCCAAGCATTGTATAATATAGGGCCGTCATTATATCAGTGACCTGTTCACTGTGAAACGTGTAAGGAGGGTTTTGCTGACGCCATGATGTGGGACAAAGAGTTCTTTAGAAGGAGCATATATCAATGTTGTTAAGTTATATGGCGTATGCTTCTTTTTATTACACCTGTGTAGTCTTTTAAACCTGGAAAAAAGTAGATTATATCGCTTTAAGTGCCTGACCAGTTTGCTAACAAGATTTCTTTTTTAGTAGATATTGTGCAATTTGGCGATATTTTGTTCAAATAGTGGCGTCACCACCTACTCTTCATCCAGTTATGAACTATCAGGGATATAAACTGCATTTTTTCGAGACCTCCGAAATCTCTCTCTTTAACCGAGAAAGATTGACGTCGGACTTCCCTGCCAAAGAGGCAGAGACAGTCACAGAAATTTTAAAAAAAAAAAAAAAAAGCAAATAGTTATAAATCTTTCCCATCCCCCGTTAAGATTCGAACCGCCGACTATGTGTGCGCCGAGGACTAGATGCCTAACCTCTTGGCCATAGTTCTTCTTCTCTTCCCTCCCCCCTCTTACATCCTGTTACGCACGATTGAGCTGTGCACAGTGAAACAAAACTCCATGAAAATGGTTTGCCTTTCCGATAGAGAAATTTCATGCCATTGACAGAAGCTGTCAGGAAAAAAAAAAAATCACAGTCATAATTATGAACGCATTAACCTATTGCATGAGATTATTCTTATGATGTGTTCGTAGACTGGGCTTATATTTCTACAGGGAGTTATCTCATGTATTTATCTCACTCCCCTTTGCAATAAAGCTCGTAAGCCACGTTATTTTTGTGTAACAGTCAGACACAATGTGCAAAGCAAGGGAAACAACTCACGCAAAATTCCTGTTAAAGAATGTTGCCTCCCTTTGTCCGTGGACAGCCAGCAGAGCAGACAATAGCGAACGTGTTATGTCTTGGTCTAATAAATGTATTACATTATTATGTTTTGAGAACACTTATTGCTCTTGTGTTTTCAGATAAAAAAAAAAGAATATTTTTTTTTAAAAATGCAGGTCTAGTTTTGTATGGATGGGAGAAGTGTGTTTGCAAAAGCAGTCTAGTTCAGGAATTCAGAATTTAGAAGTAAAATGCATTATCTTTGTGCATCCCATTTTGCAACGGTCCAAATCTAGCATTGTGTTATCAAGAGACTCACAATTTCTATGGTAGTGTGAAGCTGGTATAACTGAGAAACTTGTACTGTCTCTTTGCCTTAAGACAGTTACAGTAGAGGCCTGGAATTGTATAGTTTTGTGAGAGTGGCAGTTTGCAACAATCTGGAGTTGTTGTGAAGAAAATAATTATTATACATGTAATAGCTCTAAGCTCTCAGAGAGCAGGAGTCCAGATCTACTGTTGTGTAAGGAGGAGAACTGTATTTTCAACATTCTAAATCTTGATTTACAAGGAAAATTGCATTGTCTCTGTGCTTTCAGAAGGCTGCACTACAGATTCATTGTAGCTTAATTGAAGGAACTGTGTTACTAACAAGAGTCTAGTTTTCGTGTCAATGAATTAAACTACAATGTCTTTATACTTTCAGAAAGGTTGCACTACAGATCTAATGTTGTTCCACTGAAAGATCTATGTTACTGACGATAGTCTACTTTTGATACCAGTAAGTTAAACTGGAATGCCTGTATACTTTCAGACAGTAACAGTCCAGACCGCTATCACTGTGCCCATGCAGCGGGCGTCCACTCAGTGGCCATGCCCTGGCTGAACACCGTCCAGCAATATTTTCTTGGTAAGTCTAGCACTTAATTTGATCATCTGCGACATAGCAATTCTGTTTTCTAAATATATCAGAATAATCATGCCAGGCATAATGAAGGAGCTGCTTCCAGATAAATTGATTTAGTAGTATACCATTAACAAAAATTTGTAAACAGATTCACCATTTTGTTATATTTGACACCAAATATCAGTTTATAATAGTAATGATGATTTTATGTAACGCCAAAACTCACAGCTGCTTGCACGTCAAAGTGGACCAAAAAAAATAGTGAATAGCAAAAAAACAAGCAAACAGTAACTTACCTGTATACATTCAGTAGATCTACATCAAATGAAAAAAGAAGATTTGCAGGATAAATCACTCATTACTAGCTGAGCTGTTTAGACTAGAATAGTTATTATGTGTACAGTAAAATCTGACATTAGGTAACAGCTCAGCCAGTGCTATATATTATGGTGAAATTGTCTGTTCTTTGTTCATGATAGATGATGCAGGAGATTTCAGCATGCCGGAAGAGAAAGAGTGTGTGGTGGAACATCTGATGTGTACAAAACCATTGTATTCTTGGTGAGTACTCACTGGGCATGTCAGATGTTTGAATAAGATATTATTATAATGTGGAGAAATTGTCTTTTTATCAAATTTATTTACATAAAATATACATATGTATGCATATTGAAAATAAGCTTTAAATAAAAGCAAATGTATTTTACATTGATAGTGAACGTTGCAAAATTTTAGGCTGAACATTGATGATTGTTTGAGAGTTAATACCAAAGGGAAAATCTTATAAGATAAAATGAATTTGATTCATATAGTAAGTACTTTCATTCATTAAAATCTCGAGATTTTCTGTGATTGAGCATTTAACACTTGACAGTATCTGCCGCATCTAAGTGTGGTGACTCAATTCTTGATGTTAGATAGTGAACCATGTCATTTGAAACTGCAGAATATGTTAAAAATACATGAGTTAGAAGATGTTGAAATCCAGGAAGACTCAGATCCGATTTTCCTCATTGTCTTATGTATAATAATCGTTTGGTCTTTGTGATACTGTATAGGTGGTTCGGTAATGTCGGAGTTTACAGGTGTAAAATCATACACAGCGTAAGATCGTGCATGGTATCTACGTACACAACACAATCATATACCAAGAGAAAACATTGGCGCACCACTAGATATAGAAATCCATACAAAGAATTTGGAAAATATGTGGATGAGGGCCCAGCACAACATAGATAAACAGTTTCATACCTGAGATGGATTTTTCACATCACTCCTATATTTTCCAACATATGTTGACCCTTATCATTCTTATCTATCCTGTATTAGTATTGCTTTTATGATGAATTAAGTGTGTGGATGATTTTGAACATTTAGAAGCTTGATTTTACGCTCATTAATTCCCATCATTATGTAACACATAACTTGATAAGCATACGGCCATCCTTGGGAGACGCCGCAAAATTGCTTACATCCATCTTTCTAGTTCTGCTGTACAACATTTGATTACCCAAATTTATATACATTTTCTGATATCCTTCTCTAACTCATAAATGCATTGTCTGTTCAGCGTTGCATTTTATCTGTATGTCTCGTGGCCAGTCAGAATGAGACGTAAGCCGCTGGGCTAGGACCAAGAAATCTGGCTTTCAGTGTGATGAGGGGGGTCAGACGTCAAATTTTTTTTTATTGCAGAAATCGAAATTTTCATTTATTTCTGAACAAGACAGTATCGATCTTACTTTCGGTTTATAAATATTTTTTCTTTAAAATCAGGTTTTTGTCAGGTACGTTTGTAGATTTATGCATTCGACTGTTCAGTTAATCTCAATTTTCTCAGAATTTCAGTCATTGCTTGGGGGATCCCCCCTTGTCTCTTTAAACTGCAATATCTCGGGCTAGAATAAAACTAGCTTAAAACCTTTTTCACCATCTGAAAGGGTATGAAATAAGCTTTCACATGATACCAAAAACCCCATATGGTGAAAAATCAACATATGTCTCATTTTGACTGGCTGCGAGACTATATGCTTTGATCAGCCTTTTAACATGTAAGTTACCCACCATGTTAGGCACAACATAGCCGTTGTCGTGCTGACGTGCTGTTAAACCCCAACACAAACAAATCATTAACTCCATTACCGATGGATCCATGTTATTCTCACTGTATTTTCACGTTTGCCCCCTTCCAGCCCAACCTCACCTGTGCTTGGTATGGATGTTGTCTCAGATGCTTCTCTAGGTCCTACACTGTTGATCCTATCCAGTGAATATGAGTTTACAGCTCTCCCCATTGGGTAGGTTGGAATTACAACAAATAGTTCTCATGTAGTGAATCTTGTTTTCTGCTTCTTCTTGACACAGAATTGGAAAGTTAAAACTAGTTAACTACATCTTTAGACAAATTTAACAAGGTGTGATTTTTTTTTTTTTTTCAATTTTTTTTTTTTTTTGTATGTGCATAATTGTAATCTAAAAAGAGGGATATGAGAAAAAACTCTAGTAATTTTACAATTAAAATTTTATAATTAAAATAACCCTGCAAGAACATTCTCTGTCACTTATAATTTCATCATGTGGAGAAGCAAGTATATGAAAAAAATGTAAAGCAAATTGCACTGGGTAATATGTTGGTTCTAGCTAGAACTCGACATAATTGAAGGACTTGATTAGTACAAACTTGAATACAAGTTTCACCTCAATATTAGTAATTCTGTGGACATGTGATTCTGTCAGAAAACTCCCAGTAGATTTGAATACATTTGCCTGTCTTTGTCTTTTGCAGCCTGCAGTACCAAACATTACCAATTCTGGGCTCTGATGAGTCAGATACTGAGGTCAGGGTGACATCTCCGCTCAAACAGTTAACAAGAGAGCCCTTCAGTCAGCGGGTTCGACAGATTTTGCAGAAGCGTTCATCAAATCCATTGCTAAAGTTAGTCAAGAATTTGATCAGTATCTCTTGAGGGGAGGGACGGGTCCTGAAATCAAGATTTTGGCTGAAAATATCAAATTTTCGATTATTTTTTTTTCTTCAAGATAAACCATTTTATTTCAAGATTTTACCGTTTATGTGGTCAGAACTAGCCTATTTCATGTGTAAACTGAGCTTTTCCTACAACTACAAGAGGTGTCTAAAATATCACTCAAATTCACTTCTGACGGTCAATTTCAACTGAAGCTATGAGGTCTTTACATTAAGTCTGAAAGTATTTCTCAGGAGAAAAAGCCAGGCAAGAAAGGAGGCTGAAGAGGGGGGTCCAATCTGTCAAGCTGGAATGTTTTGAGCTAAAAGGAATGCGTTATGTCACAAGGAACTGGTTGAAAAACTTTGTCAAAACTTTAGACGCAATTATCTCGAAACCTACTTTTTGAACACACTTTTCCCTAAGGCTTTTTTATTTACAAACGGATTTACTTGAAATTTGGCATGAATCTTCCTATATATACATAAAATAATATCAAGTATGGGATTTGCAAAATTTTGTTTACTTTTCGAGAAAATGTTGTCGAAGTGCCAGAAAAATGAGAAAAGGTACCATCTTGCCACGTATAAATTTAAAAAATGAGAAAAGGTACCATCTTGCCACGTATAAATTTCAAAAATTTGTAGAAGAAAAACTATGGCAAATTTTGAAAAACTGATACTTGCCGCAATTGAAGTCAGGAAATACTACATGTGTGCAAAATTTGAAATGATAAATTAGCAATTTTGAGGCCAGAAATCCAACCATCCAAATTATTTTTTGACACTTTTTCTCTTCTAATTTGGGCATGCTGAATTTATATATGATGCTAAAAAAAGCCTAAATTGAGTACTTCAGAAAATCACTCTCAGGACCCACCCGTCCCCTTAATGATAGATCTATAATAACAGCTATCTCCTAAAGGCTGCAAATTATTCCTGGAAATGCCATGAGCTAGACACATGAGGTACAGTAGGCATTAAAAAGCAGGAAAAGTCAACAACATTTTTTTTTTTTTTTTAAATTCACATCATCCAACTGGGACATTACAGTATTGATAAATTTCTTTACTGTATCGAATTTGAACAGTCAGACATTGACAGATTTTTGTCCCTAAATAGCATAGTAAGTTGCTTATAGATTTTCTTGACCTATCTTGAACAAATAAGTTTTGATAGATTTGCTCATCTTATTTTAGCAGTAAAGCATGTGTGCATTTCATCATCTAGACCAAATCTCGGATAGATTTTTCTTCACTTAATCTTTTGACTGCCAAGATTACATACAACGAAGAGAATTTTTAGACATCAGTCTAAATATTAAGATCTGGCTGCTACAAATTTCATCAATGTAAACAAAAATACACTCTACCACGGTTCAAACGAAATTTGCAGGGAAATGGAAATCATTTTCGTTCTATTGCTAGTATGTTTTATCCGAAGAGGCTAAATTGAAACAGGAATGCAAGTTAAATTATCGAATTACCTCCCCAGATTGAAGCGTGTCTGCACCGCGACCTTATGTCTTAAGGCGACTCCATTTTCATTTTTGTTGTTTTTGTAAAAGCACATTGCGGGCGCCGGTACTCGACTCCCTCACGGATGATTTCTTTGGGGGGCTTTTTGTGTCATATTGCTGGGCAGTACAGCACATTGCAGGTACCGGTAGGCCTCCTTGACGCGCTTAGGGATGATTTGTTTGTCGGAGGGAACTGGTTCACACATATAAAATGTGTGGTTATGTAGCTGTTATGTCATTTGTGATTTTTCTTTTCTTTTTTTTTTTTTTTAAATTCTTCAAGACAGAGTGGAATTTGGAATGGCATACTTTCTGCAGATATCCGACTTTTTCAGTAAACCTTCATCAACTTCACAAATCAGTGTCCTTTTGACTGCAACAATAAACCTGCTCTCGTACGTTTTAACATGCTTAGTTTCGATGAATTCATCATTGATTGCCAGCCTAGATCTAAAATGGTTTTATCGTCAGCTTAAAGCTCACAATTTTTAATATGAAACTGAAGGATACCTATCGGTGTCTCGAAACTGGCTTTCAAGAAACATTGACAAGCACGACTGATTTGACTGACCCGGTGCCGGCAAGTGGAAGTGTGTATAGTGTATGATTGAAAACACAAAGACCAGGCCACCGTCTGATACGGTTTACGATATGCGGAGCCTTTCATCTTCCTAGGGGATGGTTATGTTGGCTGAATCCTCTGATACCGTGGTTGTGTGGCTATAAATAATGACGAAATCGTAACAGCCTCACACATGCACGTAACATTATTTCAGCACGCTTGCGCCTCAGGCCTTACCCTCATTTTCATACCACTGGGCAGTATAGCACATTGCGGGCGCCGGTACTTGACTCGCTCACGGACGATTTCTTTGTCGGGGCTTTTTGTGTCATACTGCTGGGCAGTATAGCACATTGCATGGCACCAGTAGGCCAACTTGACGTGCTCAGGGATGATTTGTTAATCGGAGGGAACTGGTTCGGTACCTGAGTTTGGTCTTGGTTACGCTCAATATGAAAGAAAAGTGCAATCGGGGAAACAAAAACAGTTCGTTATAAGCGTAGTTTTCATATTGGCCCATTGTTTTATTTCTTTGTAAGCATAAGAAATTATATAGCAAAAAAAACGTTCCCAAAGATTCTTTCTTAATAACGCAAGTTTCTTTTTAAGCATTTTCTTAATAAGTGTGTTAGAGTGTACTGCCAGTAACAAAGGCATGACGATTTGAACCATTGGCAAAAAGTTGTTGATTCAAACATAGAAGAGACAATGAAATGAGTGTATATGTGTCCTGGCAGTGAAAGGGTTAATGTACCCAGTTAGGCATCTTTTTTCTTTTTTTTTTTTTTCCTTCATTTGATCGCTTAAAATGAGATGCTGTTTTATTCACTAAGCTCACACTGTTCTTTGTCACCATCAGATCTGGAAGTAACACTGAGCTGAGCCAGCAGGACTGTTTCCAACTGCTGAGTCGAGCCACACAGGTGCTGAGAGAGGAGTATATTCAGCGACAGGACCACGCACGCCAGGAGATTGATACCAGGTAACTCATCTGGAAAACATACTACCTGCATGAATCCAGTTATGTTTTGAAGCAACAATGAAAACTACCTTTTTTTTTTTTTTAAACAGCTCAGGTATAATGATCTAAAATAAAAACAGATAAGCTAGAAGTTTTCCTTGATATCCACCATGATTCAAGATCATTCCATTCACCATCTACAATGGCTCCAAGATCAGCCAATCAGTGATGATTTTTTTATTTTTTTATAATTTTGTATATACCTGTTGAAATTTTACACCAGTTTGAGTCAGACTTTATCACAGATGGTTATTCATGTATGAGAACAACAGGACATTCGGTGTGGAGAAAAAAAGCAACTACTTTTACTGCAGGAAAACGGTGTTTTGATTTAGAAACCAATTTTTGTCTATAGGAGCATATTCATCTCATTTGGTGAGATGCATAAATAACTCTTTGAGATATAGGAATGTTGTAATATTGCCGGAGAAAAGCCACCATGTTCACTGTTGTGAATATAGAAATGTGAAAAGGCTATTCGAAAGGGGCTAGAAGTTTGGGAAAAAAACAGTTGTAGTGGATAATTTGTTGATGCGAATCCATACTTCTGTGTAGAACTGAAGAGGTACACACGGCTGCCCAGTTTCACTTCAAGGCGGATCACTTAGTTTAACCCCAGAGGTGACCGCTAAGTGCACTGGACCGGGCGCTACCGCTGGTCACGGTGGGTGGTCACGGTCTTCCCCGCGAGTGTCACTAAACCAGTAA
>JBCEWB010137930.1:0-11020 GCA_039654565.1 Peronia peronii | reverse complement strand
AGCATGTGTGTTTTTATGAAATTTTGCCAGGGACCCCAGGGGAGGGCTTTTTTTAAGAGGAGGGTGGCTGGGGTTCAGAGGGTTAAGGTAGGTAAGTTGTCAGCCGTCCTTCTTTAATGTCTTAAAATTTCATACATCTGTGTTAAGTACTTTTTGTGTAATCCTTACAAAATGTATGGTAACCCGCGACTAACTGAGTGCACCAAAGACATAGCCATGTTTCCGGCTCAGCCAGTTCGCAACCTTGACTCCGAGTCTAGAAAAATTCCTTAGGTCGCATGATCATCCCACAGGCTCATGGGATGTCACTTCACTTGCGGCCCATGCATTGTAACGAGAAAGGGGGAAAGGTTATGAAACCAAACAGTGTGGGCCTTACTGTGGCATTAGCCTTGGAATTTAGTCAAAATAGAGCTAAATCTAGATCTAGTCATTGATTATTCCTTCAGTTACAGAGGTCAAGAAGAAAACTGAATAAAACAATGAACTTATGCTGATTGCACGGCACTGGAATGGCAACGTGTCTTCCCTCAGTTAGAAATACTTTTGAACTTGCCAGTTACTTGTCATGATTCGTAGTTTTGCACTACAGTCTTCTGTGTACAAGGACTACAGACTTTATTGTGTTCACAGCATGATTGGGCTTGACTAGGTCAGCCTACAAACAAGCATTACGCATTGGGCCTTACTTATAATTGCATAGCTTTGTTTAGCTCTAGGTCTCAGCTTTGTAGGTTTATTTAGAAACTTTAGAATCTGAGTGAATAGAACCTTATTCAATATACATTAATTGCACAATTCTTTTCTCCAAACCTCGTCCCCATCCCAGATTTATAGTAGGCCTATAGCCCTATGAAATAGCACAACAGAGATGGACAGAGACCAACTGATACAAAAGCATGGTTCTCGGACCATTCTGATGAATGGAATCGTCATTTAGTTTTATAAAGACACTGCAAAAATGCCCTCCATTATTTCAGCCAACTGGCTTTTAAAATGGATAGCAGAAGAATCTGTCTGTGCAAAAGTCTTCAGATCTAATTTAAATATACTGCTTAGCATGGAAGCATCAAAATTAAAGGGTGCTACCTTTAAAGAGGAAGTTTTCACCCTCCCTGAACCAGCTCACCACTTCCCCTCTACTTCATCCGAACCAAGTGCTGGACCCTCCATGCCTTATTCCTCACCCTCCCCGACTCCACACCTTCCAGAAACAGTGCAAAGAACAGTAACAACACCAAGGAAAAGAATCAATGAAAAGGCACTTGAAATAGCAAAGAAAGAAAGACAACTGTCTTGGAAGTAAACTGAAAAAGTTGAAAGGTGAATTTGCAGCACTAACAGAGAAGAAAGGTCAGTACAGTAGGCTATAAGGAATGTAAAAAGAAGGGAAGAGAGGAATGTGGTAGAAAGGAAGGCACTCAAGAAAAGAGTAGGCTCTTTTGTTTGTTTGTTTGTGTTGGGGTTTAACAGCATATCAGTACAATCACAGCTATATTATGCCAAACACAGTAATATACATCTACACATCAAAAGAAAAGGGAGCAGGACAGAAGACAGGAGCAAGGAGAGAGAGAAGAGATGTCACCTGGAACGTCAAGGACGGCATTCCATAGGCGACATCTCACTGATGGCAGGCTTTCACCACCTGCAGGTGGGAGCGAAGAGCCTACTTACATATCCTGGGCTCTCAGCAGTGGCAAGTAAGCTGAGAAATGAAAATGAATGTTTCATGACATAACTGAAGGAAGCAAAAATGGAAAATGCCGTGCTGAGGAAGAAACTTATGGGTCGGAGAAGGAAGGTTTAGAAGGCCACTGAAAGAGAAGAAGTCAGCAGTTCACAGCGCAAGATACTGTGCATAAAGACACAAGAAGTCTAAAAGGAGTCTGTATCACTGGTTAATGAGGATGACATCAGAGAAGCGAGAGTGATTGTGACAAAGAGGAAAAATGGAGAAAGATGTGCAGAAAAAAATTCAAAAAATTTCATAATAAAGGAACTTTGGCAGTGAAAGGGTTAAGGATATAAAAAAATCTAAGAGCAGAACTGCATTCTGCAGTAAAAATTGCACTGGATTGCCAGGTTTTGTTTATATACTCCCAACAGTGAGAGAGTTCTGACCCATTTTCACTCAAAAATCATGGAAAAATGTCCCATATTTGGACGCTTTTTTGCTATATAAAGGTCATCAGAAAAAAGAATTTTAAAAAAAATCGTAACTTTTTTATTAATGGATGGATTTTCAAACTTCAAAAAGCTGCTTGCGCAGGAAAGATAGAGCTATCACACACATCAAGTTAATATTTTTTTTTCTAAAATAAATTTTTTCATTGGCATTGCTGCAGTTTACTTATTCAAAATGTCCGTCCCCCGCCACTACTATCCATATTTCCCACAAAATTCTCATTAACAAAAAAAAAAAAAAGAAAAAATTAAAATTCTGTGCTTAATTAGTGAATTTGATTTTCTCAGAGAAACAGATTACCCAACCCAACCTCCGATGATGACATTTAAACAGTTTTTGAATAAACAAGATGACACAATATCTCAGGAAGATGCCATTAAATTATTTGAGGAGTACAAGTTGGACTTCAAACGTCAGCAAATAAATGAGTTTTTCCTGGCCCATAAAGAGGAAGAGTGGTAAGAAATGTCATGGTCACCTGTGTTACATTTTGTTGTAGTCAAGTTTTTTTTTGGCATATCAGGTGCACAATTAATTGGTTGATAGCAGTAAATGTTGCTAGTGGGTTAAATTAATTCATCACTGTTGGGTATGGGTTAGCTCTTGAAGAAAAAGAAAAGTTAAAGATATTTCATATAATTGAGTGTAAAATAATTAGGATATATTATGTTTTGCTTAGAGAAGGGAGAAAAATTGCAATTTGAAACAGTTTTCTAGCTTCGCAATAAAACCAGATGGAATCTCTCTTGAAATATGATATTATTCATTTGTTTTCTCTCATAATGCTGCCAATCAGTAGCACTACCATTTCAGATTTGGTCTGGTGCTGCTATTGTTGCCTCATCTTTGTCATTAAATTTATATGTACAGTATTCCCTTGTTTATTGCGGGTTTACTTTTCGCGGCTTCACTGTTTCCTTTTTTTTTTTTGTTTTTTTTTAATTGTATATGTATTTCTGTACAGCGGAGTGCGCCGTTATAAATAAAATATTTTAATTTCCATTATTTTCCCCATGCAAGATTTCCATATGATTTAAGATTTGTAATTTTCTCACTGTAACAAATATATGATAAGTTAGTGTGTAACACGAGAGAGGTTGATAACAGTATGAAGGAGGTTTACAAAGGTTTATAATGTATGTAAATAACAAAATAAATATAGCATCCCTACTTCGCGGATTTTCACGTATCTCAGGCAATCCTGGAACTTACACCCACAATAAACGAGAGAATACTGTATAACATAACTAATATTTCAAAGCATAAGAAATCTGAACCTAATGAATAATTTCTGTTACAATGTCTTGGTATTAAGAAGGGAGGTACAATCCTGAATAAGAAGCTTCTTATATTTGTTTCTTGAATCTTTTTCAATTGGTTTCATGGGGTATTAACATTAGACAGCATTTGTTATATGAATTTATGCATTAGATAAAAATCTTTGCATGTCTTCTGATTGGAAAAAACTGAAAAGAGTGAAAGGTAGTAATTTTTGTATTTGCTCCAATTTGTTAAGATAAACTAAAACATAATATTTGAAGTTTTTGTGACAAGAAATAAACTTCAGTTCTGTTCAACAATTTTTAATAACAGGTGTTTTGTTCAACAGTGAAGAACAGGATGGAACAGCGACACTTGCTCTGATTTTTAGAATTAGGGTTACGCTGCGCACAATGCAGTGTTTAGATACATCAAAGTAATAGGCAGCTGTTAGGAAACGATTAAATGCAGTGGATATTATTTCGTGGATTTCTCAGTTCCAAGTGGAGATATTTCAGTGCATATTGTTTGTTTTGAATTGTGAAATTGATCTCATGCCATGAAAAAAGAGGCGGATAAATGACAACAGGTTGTGAGGTATCGACTCTCATAGTTTGTGTTCATGTATTATTCGTCCTCGTCTGTGGATGTTATTAACTCTCATAGTGTTTGTATATGTGTTTTGTTTGATTCATATTTCATTTTTTTTTTCCTCTCTATAGCCCGTGATATGTTGACTCAAAATTCTAATTTTTTTTCTCTCAAGAATTCATTTTTTTTTTCTCTCACTGATGATGGTTTCAAAGTTGTCATGTAAGAAGATACCTCAAAAGGAGTAAAAGGAATGAAATGCACCCTCTTTGTGAATTAGATAACTTGAGATAAAAGTTTTGTATCTGACATTTAACACAATAAATGTGAACTTAAACTTATTATTACAGTGTAAATGTTAATGCTAATAATAAAGTTGTGCATAGAAAAAAATGATACTTCTTCCTAGAAATTTCCTCTTTTTTTTTTTTGACCCATGGGAGCTAAGCACGACTAGTACCACATAATTCAGTTATATTGGTGTAAACAATACCTATATGTGCACATTTTGAAGAGACACACTGGAAAGTTTATGTTATAATTTATTTCTTTCCCTATTTACCTGTCCCCACCAACCTAAACAGGTTCAAATCTAAGTACCACCCTGAGGAATGTGAAAAAAGACAAGTGGAAGCAAAAGCCGCTCTAGAAGCAAGGAGGAAAGTTTTTGAAACATTATTGGAGAAAAAATTCTTTGATGGTGTAACAGTGGATGCAGAATGCACTGATGCTCTGATCAAAATACTGGATGCAAGTATGTTGTGGTTTTTAATGATGGAAAATGGAAAAGAATGACATTTTCTTTTCTTTCTTTTTAAAAAAAAATTTTTTGTGCATTCTTACATTGTTGTCCTTTTCAGATTCAGTTTTCATTGGAGAAAAAAATGGTTCATTTAGGACATGTAGAGATGTCAAACTTCCATCTTGGAGGGGGTGGGGTAGGTTGATGAGGGAGGGGAGGGGTCTGACTTTTCTTTTTTATAAAAACAGTTTGACATCCCTGGACATGCTCCAACATGACTGTAAAAAATATGTTGTTTCTTTTTTTAAAAATAGTCTATATAATATTAACTTTCTGTTAGCTAGCATGTGATAGTTAAACGTTTTGATTGCTAGCAACCAAAAGGCAATGCAGTTACGGTGATGTTAAAGATGATAATTTACTGAGATGATACAAGCTTGTGACAAAATGTGTTTCTAAGGCATGAAAACAGTTAATTGCTGCCTGCTGTGTTAAACATCAGTTGGTATTGCTCACTCTTTTTACCGCTGATCTCCACCCGCACTCATCCTCACCCACCGTAAGCAAACCAACCAGCATTGGTCTCATGCTTTTCCACAAGCAATCAGAAGCATTGACTTTAATTCAAGGTTACTAATTGTTACATGAACAAGTTGATTATACGCCCAGTTTGTGCTCTCATTGCTATGTCATCTGACAATCATCAGCCAGGGTCTATCAAATGATGCTGTGTATAGATAAGAATTGTCAGTCAGGGGTTGGAAGGTCGGATCAAAGTGGAAAAGGGGATGATTGGTGGTGGGCTGACCATGGATGTACCATGTATCTCCACATGAGAGCCTTTTGGACTACCTCATATTGTTGTTATCAGGGAAGCATTTAATGTTTAGTTGAAGGACTAGCTTTAGACAAGTGGCAGAGGACAGCTCGACCTTTCCTTTTCAGGGTCAATTTAGGCAAATAATTTTAACTCCAAGAATACAACTGAATATAATGTCAAATTTTAGTTTAAGGTTTGTTGTCTCAAAATGAGCAGCAGATGACTTGTTGTGGAGGAAATACATCATTAATAGGACTACCCCTTTAATTTATCAGAATGAATGTAAAATCATGATTGCTTACCCTTATGCAAGGGAAGCAGAATAGTCCTGTGGGAAACCTTCAGAATGATGAAAATACTTCACCTTGCTCAACAGAGTACAAAAGAATGCGATGCTAAAATATGGGAGGGGTGACATTTTGAAAAAAAAAAATAAATAAGTGAAAAATTTCATTCATAAAAATGTTTATTATCTGTAATGAAACTAGAATGGCAGTAAAATACTGAAGAAAATACTTTATTTAAAGCAAAGATGAAACATTTACAAATATTTGATACAGGTTGACACTAGTTGTCTTACAGTATTGGCATACATTTGAGCCATTCTCAAAAGGTCGACCATTATTACACGACCTGCACTTGAGGTGAAGGAAAAAAGAAAGAAAAGCACTAAACTTGTTTTTTCATTGCTTGTATGTCCTGAATGTACACTGAAGATGCAGAAGAAACATTTATAAATATTACTTTACTTGAATTGACAAAAGTTCCAGCTGTGCCTTAAATTTTAACCTCTGTCACTTTTTCTGACAGCCTATCATGATATTCTTCTGATGAGTGGACTTTCAGATGAGTCGATCTTTTTTTCATGGAATGGGTACTGGTGCTTCTTCACTTTACTAAAAACCAAACTGATGAATCAATGTCGACTCATCCATATTCGCTAATGAGTCGATCTTTTTCTCCTGTTCCTGTCCTTATAAAGTCAAAGGAAAAAGCAACGCTTGAGTCAACATAACTAATCCTGGCTTGTGGGGTACTTCACCCCAACACATTTAAGTCCCTTCCGTCAGGCGACAGCACGACTGTAGGTTAAGTACAACTGTCAAACTGATTCACTAAATAGGACATAACCTTCTGTCAGACTATGTAATCAGAGGTCGACCGGCTATTGTCTCCTCCTCCTTTTCACACTTCATCCACGGTCTCCCCCGTCCAGCCACAGATGCTTCATATTCATACCATACACCCCCTCCCCGCTGCGAAAGTGTGATGTAAATTCATGTAAAACGATAGGAAACATACTGTCGGTGGTCACCTTTGATGTGGGGAATTCTCCCACTGCACCGCAGTTCACATGTGGATGTTGCTCCAAGCAGACCCGAGGAGTCGGCCTTTGTTCTCATCGCAGTGAACTTGCTTGCCGGACTAGCAGGTGATAAGGAGTTGTAAATATAAAAAAAAAAAGACATTCTTCCCCGCTCTGCTCTCTTATGTTATAGCTCGCAATTTGGCTGATTAGACCTAGTTACACTTTTTCACTGAGCTGTTGCGGCCAAGATGAGAACAGTGAGGTGCTGCACCCTCCCTGTCCTGTCCACAGATAGATTCATTGCATGTAATGTTTATCAGCTTGAAAAAGGCCCAGTGTGGAGTGTAATACATAAACAGTGTTTCATAACATGAAGCGGTGGAAGGAGTGTTAGAGGGCGATGAAGCTGTGTGCAGCAATCATGTTGAGTTGAATGTTCAGGAGGCAGGGTTGGGAGGGGTGGACATTGTCAGTTTACGTGACAATGATACTTAAACAACCGATAACGAGTGTCGATAATATGTTAAAATAGAACCAAAAGGTAGGTACATCTCACTGAAAATGAATGGATGAGCTCAAAATTGATGGTCAATGAAAGAATGCGTGATAAGTAACCATTATAATGCCTGACAATAGGACATTCCAAATAAGTAGTGCCTATTTCTAGTTTTGTAGTCTTTAGTGAGATAAGGATGAGTCGAACTACGGATAAGTCAAACTACGGATGAGTCGATCTTATTTTTACTTCCCTGCCAGCATTGACTCATCCGTAGTCCACTGTAATTGACAGAAGATCCTGGCTTACTACATTAGGTAATGGTGTAATGCTTCTATTTTGAATGTGAACTATCGTTTTCATCAAATTCTGTCTAGATTTAGCATTTGAAGGTCAATAATTTTTCATTCTTAGACTTATTTTCTTGTCATCTGCAGGTAGATCTTTACATGGCCATTTTTTATATGAGGAGCCATTTTTTGACAGTGACATATTGCATATGTGGGCTTGATAGCCATGGGCATTTGAAAAAAAAAACCAGTGTAAAAACAACCAGACAAACTAAATAACTCGATTTGTTCCCATGGGTATTGATTTTCTTCATTATTTACATTTAAGGAACCTCCCTGTTAGCATCCAGATTTTTTTTTTTTTTTTTTCTCCCTGGTCATCTTTTTAATTTACCTGAATTGACCCCAGGAACCATTTCCCATGTTGTCAGGCAATTGGCGCAGCGAAACGAGGCACAAGCGAGTTGAGTTATATTTTCGTCATCACTTGTGGTGTTTACATCTAAAACTGTGAAACTGATGCATCTAGAAATTAGAATCATTGATTCCCGTTTACTCAGAGCTTTTATACCATGAAAGTTCCCAGGGTTGCCAACCCTCCCGGAAAAAACGGGATTTTCCCGGATTTCAAGCAAAATCCCGGCACCGGGAAAAGTGCCTAAAATCCCGGGCTGCTCATAAATTAAATAATAATAACAAAGAAAAATACTGAATTAGCACCGAACATTTTTGGCTTTGTCGTGAGTGTGACATCCAGAACATAACCTAGATCTACGTTTTTGATCAGGATATTACGTTCACTATCAGAATCAAACTGAGTTTTGCAGATTCTTTCCGAGATTATGCACTCGACGCGATTCCCAAGCCAGAACAATGCTGTTTGTGTAATGTTATGGCCAGTTACTCCATTTCAATCGACTAGTGATGGTTAATGTCGCGTCAAGTGTCTAACCTTTATTGAGATCTAGTCTAGATCTAGATCTACCTGTCTAGTGCCATGAGCATTTATTGGGCTTCTGGTATAACCCAGCCCCCTCTCTAGATTTTCTCATTCCATGTGGCGAAAAGTATGGGGGAGGGGGGATTTTATGCGGTCGTAGCCTATGTAGCTGGCCCAGTATCTACCAGGCTAGTAGGTTCCTGACTTCAAAAAACAAAAGCCGACCGGCCGTCTATGGAACCTTATAGAAATGGTACAGAAATGTGGAAGGAACAAAGATAATGGTTAGTGTTATGCCGTATGCTAGATTGCTATAATTACTGATCCCGATCATGCTGGATTTCACCATAAATTCCACTCTGGTTTTCACGTTGTACTTTCCCTATCATATTTTAGGCTATATTGATGCTATACATAATAGATCCAGACTAGATTATTCTTTGGTGTTTACTTTTATCAAACTATCGAATAGACCAAGGAATTAATTGTAAATAGTGACAGAATTTTTTGTATATATTTCCTGGATTTTATTTTATTTAGAAATGCTGTGAATTTGAAAATATGTGTAAATAACTGCTGTGTGCATAAATTCTTTGATTGAAAACTGCAAAACAAGTTTTAGCATCGGATTCTTCTTAGTAAGTAAAATCCCTAGTTTGGGTAAAAAATCCCTGTTTTTTTTTTCAAGAGAAATCCCTGGTTCGACCATGGTGGGGTTGGCAACCCTGTGAAACTGATGTGTTCTTGAATCTGTAAAGTTTGATTTTAATGTATTTTGCAACATAATGAGCATTTGACAGAGTGGGTTTGCTTGGGAGACCGGGAAAATTGCAATTCATTGATGTGTTCTGGTTTCTCATATCTTCAGAATCTGGACCATGGACGTTGTCTTGATTTTCAAACAGAGATCTCACAAAGTGACTTGTTAATCCAGTTGTGTTCAGAAATATCCTGCTATATATTGGCAGCTTAGATCATTCTTTTTCAGTGAATATTGAATGCTCTGTTGACAACATCTCTGGGCATCTTTTTTTCTTTCTCTTTACTGGCACCTCATGAAGCAGTCCAACGACAGATGACCTCTTTTCACTCTAAGAGAGTTGCCAAATATTTTCATAAATTTGTTGTCGATCCTTTTCAATGATTTTTTTTATAGGGCACTTGCTGTTACACCTCTCTTTTACTAAGTGAATGCGGTGGCACAGTTTTTTCCGGTGCTGGCTTGCCCATGTTCTCATAACGGTTTCTGAATGTTTTGTTTACAATTTTCTGGTTTTTGTTTTCGCCATGGTATGGATTTGAAATTTTTTTTTTTTTTCAAATGTTCCAAATTGCTCTGTAGACCAACGCCATCATCTACTCCATGAACAAGGATACTGTTTTGGATCAGCTGCAGTGAAGGACACTCTTTCTGCTGAATCTGAGACAGCACAGCATCCTCATGTTTGGAAGGTGATGAGGGACTGCCTCCCTGATGGATTTCAACAGCACAGCTACGCCTTCTAGGGGTTGCAATGAAGGACTGCCTGGCTGCTGAATGGGAGACAAGAGGGCTTCATTGCGAATGGCCTGCAGTGAAAGATTTGCCAGGCTGCTGGCTCAAAAACAGTGGGGCATAGTTTTGAAGTGAAGATTTGCTGTTAGATTAGATGACGGGATGTCGTCCTTTGAACTGCCTTGAAGTATGCTGAAGCAATTAAACTCAATATTGTTGGTATCATTCAGTTTTTTCAGAAATGTCCCGTGCATTAGATATCAGATATGGATGGCAATGCAGTGCATATGGATCCAGATGTATCTTGCTTCAGTGAAAGTCGCAATATTCTTCCAGCCTGACTGTTTGGATCCATGGTCTTCTAACATGAGCAATGAAGAACTTGATCCTACTTTTACAGGAGAATGTATATTACAACCCCATCTTAGCTAAACTAGATCAACTAATGAAGTAGCTCTTTGTATGACTTTTATACTCTTATAACAGAGATGCCAACTTTCCGTAAAATTGCGGAATTCCGTAAAATAAAATAAAGTCCATAAAGTCTCAGTAAAATTCCTGGTCACCATTTATGGAACGGAATCGCCCGAACGGATGACAGAATGTGACTAAATTATTTTGCGGAAGAATACAAACTTTTTTGTCGGAACGCAAGGAGCCATAAAATGATAGAACTGCTCATGCGCACTCGAACAATATCATCTGTTCGGCGTACCTGTTTTAGTTCTAGCCTACTTACGCTTACTGGAGGGACCCTTCAGTTTGAGTTGGCTAACAATATGCAAACATTTACACTCAAACACGGTTAGAATGAAATTTGCGGGGAATGGAAATCATTTTCGTTCTATCGCTAGTTTGTTGCATCCGAAGAGGCTAAATTGAAACAGGG
>JBCEWB010137919.1:0-11020 GCA_039654565.1 Peronia peronii | reverse complement strand
GAGGCGAAAAAAACTGCTGATCATGCAGATTATCAGTGTTAGCGTTCTAAAATGAATTTCCACGTCCTATAAGTAGTGCAATTTTCTTTTCTTTCTGCTTCAGAGCTCAGTTGTGGACTATTTGCCATAGTAAAGGTCAAAACACTTTTGGTTTGGACAACAAAAGATATAGTGGGCGCATATAAGCCCTCAAGAACCCGGAAGTGACTCTATGGCAGCCCTTACAATGATGGGGGGAAGGGAGCAAAATTCGAGAAAAGATACGCTGAGAAAGCTGAAAAACGGCAACAAGAGACACAGAAGTCATGGAGAGAGGGATAGTATGTAAAAAAGTGCTGTTCCGAGGCTGAAAGCCGAACAAAAAATTCTCCATGTTCATTTTTCGATGAAAAGAAAACCCTTTAAACGCGTTTTTCTCAAAACCCAGTTTTTTGACAATCTTTTTTTTTGCTATCTAGCTTTTTTGTTTCGAAACCAGTTCTAACCAAATTTGGTATACATCATTTTCATAATAAGAGTAAAAAACATATTATGCGCGACCCATTCGGTTGGAAAGTTTTCGAGAAAATGGATTTTTAGTATGAAAAAAAACGGCGAAATTTGATTTTTTGGTACATGACATTTTCAAAAATTTCTAGAAAATGTTCTATTTCATAGGGAGGACTGAAAGTACGTAACTTTTTAGATATTATATCAGACAATGTGTTCACCAGGTTTTATCAATTTCCATTGAAATTTGACGGAGGAGATAGGTTTTAAAATCAGTCAATTTACAGACGCCAAAATCCAAGATGGCGGCGTTGCCATGGCAACCATATAAAAAAGTTGATTTTTTTTTCACTGTTTTCCTCTAATTTGACCATGCTGATTCGATGGAAAAGGTTAAAACAGTCTATCTTTAATAATAATAATAAAAAAAAACTCATCTCCAGGACGCGCGCACGCCCCCCCCTCCCCCCTTAACCCAAACGAAACTTAAGTCATTGTCACAATGGCTCGAGAGAATTTTGTGTTCAAGACATATCATGCCAGATGAGAGAACATACCGATGAGAGGACGCGGACTCGGTCGGTGTGCCGGTCGCTGGACATGGTAGGCCTAGTCCTCTTTGTTCTTGCGATGGCCGGCACATATGGCCCCGTGAAAGCAAACACTGCGGTGACCATCATCGTGCACGCATGGATAAGTTTAAGTCCACTACGAAGGTGACAGCTGAATGCTGACTGATTGTGACCAGAAGAATGGGGCCCAGAGTTATTCATATAATCCAGTCCCTCACCTAGCAGTTCCACGGCAAAATAACTTTAGACCTTGATCTGGTCATAATATTCTGTTTCCCATCCCTCCTAGTGTTTTCACATTGTGTGCTTTTTTTCTTTGAACAAAAACGTTACTTCTGTTAGCACTCTCCCCCCTCCCCCACCCCCATTTTCCCCGCCAAAGGCTGCAGTAATATAGAAAATTGTTTTTATCTTTAGGGAGTTCTTTCTTTTGAAAAGACAAATTAGGCCAGTGTTGATAGGATGCAATGTTTCTCATTTCACGCAGGACTGACATTTATATTGTCAGCGCCTGGTGGAATGTCTCCTAAATTATCTCATGAGATCCAGTGAAAAATACTCGTAGTAGTTATTCGCCGTACATTTTTCAGTGCGATCATGGGCGACGTATTTGATGAAACATATGAAAGGACAGCAGAAAAAAAGAAAACTTCTGAATTACTGCAGGTTGGCATGCGTTTCAAAATGAGTTGTTTCAGCAAATTAAAGAAACAGAACGTTGCTGGGCTACATAGCTGTATCTTTCAGGTAATTTGGAGAATCATCGACCCGAGCTGTGCTAGATGTCCCAGCAGAGACAGCTAAAGAGGGTACTATGTCAAGATGTAGAGCCTATACATCGTAGAGGTCTCTCCAATGTTTCTAGAGCATTTTTTTCTCATCGCCCCCTTTTTTTCCCGTAGGATGAATTCTCAGCAACATTTCGTTCAATGCTTGGGCTTAAGTGTCACTTGTATGAGCCCTTGAGGGCAGAGTTGTCACTCAAGTGTCTTCCCATTGGCCCCGGTTTTTTTTTTTTTTCATGTCCGTCTCTCCCATTCGGCCAGCTTGTCGTTCGACATAGATCCTGATCTGCCACAGCTTGGCTGGTGTATTCGTGGTGTAGATCTACATGGTGTGGACAAGATAAGAAAGGCTCGCATTGCTGTGCGGTTGCCCAGTAGTTAGAGGAGAACCGTCAATAGATCGAGCTGTTGTCTTTTTTTCTTTTAGTAAACTAAAGATTTGTGTGTTGTTGTCGTTATCAAGTACGGCTTGTTTTGGGAGTTAAATTATAAATCCAAAGCATTGGACAGTTCTGACGTGTCGGTCTACAGACAGTGTTTTAAAAAAAAAAAAGGAGGGGGGGGGGGGGGAATTCGGCAGTGCTATAATGTTAGTGTTGTAATCAGATTCTAGTGTATGATAGTTAAAATTAACGTGGGCCATTTTGAAAGTTCAACATTGTTCCGTGATTTTGACTTTAAATCACGTTGAAACTTAGCATGACAAAGTTTCTGTTCATGTGGCATTGGCCACCCGAGTTGGCGATAATTTTTCTTTCCCATTATGTATTGATTGGAAATTGGGCGTGTTATTCATTGGAAAACCACATTTTTCAAAAGAAATAAAAATCCATTGTTCTGCCAGTTGCCAATCCTGTACTCCTCGTCAGTTTACATGCCATATCCGGCGGGATATATTGTGATAGTAAGATTGTACCATGTTTTGTTCAGACATGTTTATTTGTTCAAAAATTGTGACTATCTTTGCGGACACTTTCACGTTTCAGTGGTGGACAGTTGTATGAAACATGTCTTCTTTAATTTTTTCTCAGTGAAAGAATTTCTGTTGGCGTAAAAGTATCACCCACGGAGTTAATAGCGAAAATGAACTCTTAATAACATTTGCTAACTCTTGTGGAAACATTGTATTGCATTTGAAGTTCATCTGTGAACGAGGGTCTTCCAAGACATTGATTATATATATTCATTGTCACCTTGGATACAGTATCAAAGAATTTCTACCTTTATCGTTTCAGCCATGGAGAGAAAGGGGTAAGTTGTCACATTCTGGCACATATACTCTGAGTGCCTTCATATACCCGCAGTACTCACTGTGTAACCATCGGGTGCTAGCTATTATCTTTTACGCAGAAACTGCTGCTCCATAAATCGTGAACCAACGACTGATCAACATTTCCTCTCTTTTTACGATCATTCATCCTAACAAATTTACAAGTATAATATTGTAGACACAATATTATTTTGTATATTACATGTATTGTTATCATTTGTCGTAATTTTCAGCAGAACTTGCGGGGCAAGTTCAACTATTATGTAACTCGTGTGTCAGTACCCTTAATTGTATTTTTTTTTTCAGTCTGGCATTCCGACCACATTTTAAACCTTCTCAGCTCACCCATTTAACGCGGACGCATACTAGATCTATATACTTACTTACAGTGCTTAGTTCTATACATATTTCTTTCCACCCCCCCCTCCTCTTTTTTTCCCCAGGATACACACTTTTGGGCTTTTTTAAATGCTCACGTAACCGTGAACATTGTGCTAAGAAAAGAAAGACAAAAACAAAACTATCCATAAATCAGCATAATGATGTCCTAATTTATTTTACTATTGTGTTATGCTCATTGAATCATTGAAGTCTAAAGTTTATGAAACATTTTTTTAAAAAGGAAGATTACCTCTGTCTACATGTACCATTCATCTGCATGAATTTATATTATGCTTATTTTTAACTTATGTATAAATATTAGTGTAATTAGTAAACCGTGAATTAGGCAAATTGTATACAAAATTAATCTCATTTATACCCTCGATATTACAGTAGTCATGTGTACATGTATATCGTATGACACCGTAAATTTAATTCCGCGTACCGGATGAGGTACAGATAATAATTCTTTTTTTTTTTTAATTCATCGCCAGTATGACATGTTATTTGAACATTAGAACTTTGATTATTCCATTGAAATGTTGTTGATACATTGAAAGTCTTAACATGATTAAGAGTATTGACAAACGAAATAATTGATATTAGATACAAAGCATTTTTTTTTTTCATTTAAGATCTGTTAATGATAGGTACCACTCTTTTGAGGTATGCGTGTACAATGTTTCGACTAATCATAAGTCGCTGGGCCATGTTTTATCTGGCCTTAACATGCATTGTGAGAATAAGGCCCGTTAGAGAATGATTTATAGTTAAACAATGGGAATGTCTGGGCCGAGCAGATTATGCGGAACAGGAAGCCATCGCACCAGATAAAAACTATGGTGATGGTTATTCTGCTTTGGTAGACATTCCTGATGCTCTCACCATTCCATGAATCGATGGACTCCCATTTAGAGTTCGTTCTGTGTTCCAGACAAGGTGGAGTACTGGTATGTGCCGGTACCATGTTTGACCGACTGTACGACCTCTTCTAACTATTATTATTAATATTAGGTACATTAAAGCATATCACTGCTAGATCTTGGTCACTGAAATTTAGGAAATCTATTTCAGTAATTGAATCTTTTGAATTCAAAGCTGTGGCAAGATCCATTCAATGACAAGAGAGATCTTAGTATCAAAGTTTCATACCCAACATTCAGTAACTGATCGCTGACTTAGGGAGTCAGTGATTTCGAAAAACGAGACAGTGGAGTATCTGCACCAGAGATTTGGCACTTACAGGCGTAAAGAATGAATGGCTATTACACCGCGGGGCCGACTAACTCAGATATACGGAACAAGAACCAGACAAAAGCTATGGTGATGAGCATCCTGGTTTGGCAGATATCTCTGGCAGCCTATCCAAGTGAGATACGACGCTCGCACCGGTCCCTGCAATCGATGGCGTGGCCTGTCGCCATATAGACATTCAGGTTTTGTGTTGCTGATCGATCCAGCAAGCACATCCCACGTCATCTTTCGATGTGGCCCGTTTTAACTCCTGATGCCAAGAATATCAATTGAGCTGACTGGTTCGATGGACAGTACGAGGATAGTAATGTAATATCGGGGCTCTTCCATTTTAACTGGTAAAGACTTGGCTCAGAGAATACAAATGGTCAAGCCACCGGCCACGATTTCCTGCTCGGCGCACAGAATGGTTTCATTTGTTCAGAAATCACCTTTCATGCTGGAGAATAGGAACCTACTATCGATCGCCATTTTTTGCTTTTGCTACTGCCATCGTTTATCGCGAGGCTTTGGCTAAATCGTCACCAAGACCGGGGGAAGTTGTTGGTTGAGGCAGAATATTATTATAATCTCATGTCCTGTTTTCGTAGAAATAATTCCTGTATGTTATTTCTCTTACAGGTTCAGGCTCAGATCATGAAGACTCAAAACAGGAATGCAATGGTTGATTTTTCTTACTCTTTGCTTACAACATAATGTATATAAAATATATGAAATATCCCGTTGCAACATGATGAAACTACGCCACCACAATTAACTACATTAAGACAATCTTAAGAAGAATACGTAATGGATGCATTGGAGTTGTCGAAATTAATACCCTGTGACATTGCTGTTCTCTACCTTCCATTTATCGGATCAGTTACAGCGGATTCCCGTGTAATCAGTATTTGAACGACGTCAAATAATGTGCTGTAATGCTGTTTCTGTGCAGCATTTTCTGTACGCATGTAGGCAATGTAACCAGTGTAACCAGGCATTAGAGTAGGTCACGCCCCCGTGAATGATCTTGCAATGACTGCAAGTAACTCGTTGATTGTAGGTTGCCCATGTACCTTTCTTTTTCTTATAATTATTTAGTTCTCCAGTGCCAGAAGAACGTGAGAGTGACGTTACCAGACTTTACATTTGATTTCCCCAAATGGCCCAACTTACCTAATTGAAGTCTAGTTTGGTTTGTCATCACAGCTGTTGATCTTTACCAGCTGTTGATGCTGGTCTTCTTTGATCCATAGAAAGAAATAGTAGGAAAGTCATGATATTTGTATTTCTTTCTTTCTTTCTTTTACTTTCTTACTTTCATTCTTGTTTTCTTCTTTTCCTTTCTTCCTTCCTTTCGTTCTTTGTTCTTTCTTCCTTCCTTTCTTTCTTTCTTTTTAGGCCAATGGGGCCACAGTCCACCTTTTTTTTTGTTTGCAAATCAGCAGTATATCAAAGCAAATTTACGGTAATTCAGGGTCATGGGATAATGTGCATGCATAATGCATGATGTACATGTATTCCTAATTAATTGAGAACCAAATTCTAAATGTCTGATTCACTATGTTTCCTGTAATAGTATATAGTTATCACAGGTTTATCTTACGAGAAACGGTAAAGAGATGGCCGTCATATTCCAGGCTATAAGGTGAACGCCAAGATTTGGCGCCAAGAGTTCGAAAAAGACGAAAAAAAAAAGACATCTTGTGATATTTGATGATCGCTTTGCTTTTTTAAAGAACAATCCACCTCGTAGTTCATGGCTTCTGTCTGTCTGATTCAGAATACCAGTCCATCACAGCCATCTCCTTGTCTCGCCCTCTCCTTCTCTTGCTTGTATGTGTGAGACGGATTTTGGGGGGCTCTAGAGAGGAAGGACGGAGGGAAAGGGGGGGGGGGGGGGGGGTTGAGCAAAACGCTTGAAGACTAAATAGAAAGCATTATAGATATTGAAAGAAATATAATGCGAAACAAATTTTCGGGCCTGAGCCAGCCTAAGTAATAAATTAATGAAAAGTGGAAATAGGCAAACGGTCCTTGGCGATCATATTTAAGATTTGAGAAAATTTTAGCTTTTGATTGCATTCCCTGTTTTGGTGTTTTGGTGTAGACGCAACTAGTCTTGGGGCGAATGTTTATATTGTTTTTTAGCTCTTTTTCTGGGACAGTGAAGAACAAGGCAGCATAGGACCGACAAAGAGGATAATATTTGAAAGCAGAAATCGGTTCAGCATTTCCATTCGTCAAATTTTGTTGACCATTTTTAACATTAATTTTTAAAATCACGATCAGATCCTGGGAAACGGAGGTTTTAGATAATTCATGTATTGAAAATTGAAATCTACATGATCAAGACGGGGAAGTGTGAACTATAGCCCTTGGGGATAGATCAGCAAAGGTCTAAGATAGCAAATCATGTTATCAACCAGGGCATTGATCTAGTTGTAAGTAGGTATAATGGTCGACCGAGAATAGAAACATGAAGACTGATATGGGAACAAGCAAGAAGAGTAGAGAATTAAGTTATACATACCTCTATCGTGACTTATATGGCTAGTTTATTTCAGCGTTACTTTTGCGTCAGTATCAGTCTCATCTCCATTAAACGGGAAACCAGTTGACTTTAGTTAGTTCTTTAGTTAGTTAGTTTGTTAATTAGACAGGTACTTGGTTAGCTAGCTAGCTAGTTAGTTATCGTGGAAGACCACGTATTTTGGCTGTTTCTAGATAGGCGATAGATTTGGCTCTTAAACCTGCAATATCGAGGTTTTCTTATTACATGTTCATGTATGTATAGGCAGCCATAAGCACAGTAACTTGAACAGCGAGATTTCTGATTTAGAAAAGCTATAGGGAAGAGAGCCATGAATTCATATCATGCATTCGTCATTCAAGCATATATTTAACATCGGAATTATCGATATTGTGTATTACAGTTTAAGAGGAGAGAATATGTAGTTCTCACTTGAAATAATCGGGGAGAAAAAGCAATGAAATTGGGGATTGGAGGGGGGGGGGGGGAGGGGTGTCAGGAAGACAATATAGCACTGTTTGAGTGTCGCGAAAGTATAGGCGTATATGTATTTTGGCAAAGCAAGCAAACGCTATTCTGTTTGGAACTCATTGTAGTCACTTGTAGTAATACAAGTAGTGGTGAAGACAAACATATTTTGGAGGAACACGAAATGGCCAGTGTAACCGAACTGACAGACCTAAATGTATAGACTCGCCTCGCATGATTTCCATTAAGTTGATGGATAGACTCCCTCTTGCAGTACTAATATAATAAGGGAGATATAAAACATGGCTGACGTGCGCAGTAATTAAATAGGTAACAGGTCGAGGATTGGGAACCAAGATCTAACTGTCCTGACATAAAATCTGACAAGAATGGGCCGATCATGTGCTCGATTTCGCTGCTCTATCGCATACCAGACCAAATAAATAAGGCAAGCGCCAGTTTTTATATTCATTGCATTGTGTGCGTCTCGGTGACAGGGGAACGGGGCCTGGAAAAAAATGAAGGGCATCGAGGTATTGCGGTGACAAACTTTAGTCTACATTTTGGCCGAGAAGTCACCAGACTTCGGCCGCATTTTTATTGCAATGTTATTTAAATGTTTTAAATGTCTGAACTGGTAACAGTTGTATCATTTATGTATGTATGTATGTATGTATGTATGTATGTATGTATGGATGGATGGATGGATGGATGGATGGATGGATGGATGGATGGATGGATGGATGGATGCATGCATGCATGCATGCATGCATGTATGTATGTGTGTATGTGTGTGTATGTATATATGTATGTATACGTATGTATGTATGTATGTACATATATAGGTATGTAGGTAGATAGGTAGGTAGTGGTAGGTGTGTGTGCGTGCGCATATGTCTGTAGGTAGTAGATAGGTAAGAAGGTAGGTAGGTAGGTATATGATTGTGTGACTGTGAGTGTCTGTCTTTTCTATGTCTCTCTCTCTCTCTGCATCCATCCGTCCATCCATGCATCCATTTCACTTTGTCTTTCTGTTTGTGTGATTGTTTGTTTATTTATCCCAAAACTTGCATGCAGCTTCAGCATATTCAACGCTAGAACGGGAGTAGCAACAACTATGGCAGCACTAAAACTTGAAATCTTCAAGGAATACTCCGCACGTCAGGTGCTTCTTTCACCTACGCAGTTTTACACAGAACACTTATTTGCCAGACATAGCACAGCTTACATTAAAATACGTCAATGTTATGTATTTGAAATATAACGTACTCCATCCAGACATACAACAGGGAGAAATCCATTCCCTTAAATGCCAATATAAAAGACTTGTTGTGTAAAATAAGGGGAATCGCAGCAGTAAACAAAAGGAGCGTTGTGCAGTGCAAAGTTTGATAAATTTCCCAGTTATCTCTTCCTCCTCATTCTTTATTCTCCAGTTGCACCCCGACCGGTTGCAAACAACGCTGCGTTTATTATTGTTTTCCTGCCGCCGAGATATTACCAAGTGCTTAGAAGCTCGGAATAATTACAACGGTGATAGTATGTGGCTGCTTATGATGCAAAATGACGTTTTAGTGGATGGACCATTCGCATTGAACTCTCTAGTGTGTTGGAATGTCAGAGTTCTCTGTAAAACATTAACTCCTGAAATATCAGGAGCCGATTTGTTCATTTTACATTGTATTCTGAGAGTGTGACAGAAGATTGTGACATTTTGTCCATTGTTTACATCATCACATTCAACACTTTTTAAATTGATACTTGTATTTCTCTTTCTCTCCAGCACAGAAGGTTTTTAATTAATCTTATTTTCATCTTTTGTCAAATTCTGGATTTATATGATTCAAGATACAAAGAAAACAAATTTTATAACCTCTTTAAATTGTTGAAAGTGATCATGCGAACAATGGATAATACACACGACCTCTATCGCAGTCTTGTATGAATAACTTTCTTAATTGTATGTTACATGTGAACACACAATACACTTACACGACACACGTGCCATAGTACCATTTACGCCCAAACTGCTATTTCTTGAACACTGATCTGATCTACGTCGTAAGAGGAATATTGGAACAGAGTTCACTAACATCCCGGGAAATCCCATCGACCTATGAGCTTTGCCTTGCCTTGGCTTGGCCATAATGCGGTGTATAGGAAATTTATGACTAAAACTTTCGCTATGAGTGACAGACTCATAGCCTATTGAATCTACATGCCTCCAAATAGTACTAGTTGTGAGTAGTAGTAAGTGTTAATGGTTCAATGACATAGGAAAACGTACTTCCGCATTGAAGTTTTCCCGAAATCTTGTGTTCTACTATTCCAGCAGTTTTTAAAAAAAAAATACACTTACAGGATTAAAGTTATTTAACCAAACTTTACTTCCGGTTTCTCAGCCTACCTTGAAATTTGACCGGTCATCGTGTCGGATCCTCATCGGCCACAATTTCATGACCTCTTTGATCCTTGGCAAAGAATGCTAGGACAAACCACGGCTTTCAGATTTGTAGGCTACACATTGATGGGGGGCATAGTAAGACATAGGCACTATGTTTTAGCAAACTGGCGGTGTATCATAGGGCAACCTATAGCCTAGGATCAGTGGTCAGGTGCATGCATAATATCTGCTAGTGGTGGACTGCTATATCCAAAAATGTCTGGGAGTAATGGAAGATGAAATAAAGTGAAAGGGGGGGGGGGGGGGTAATTATTCAAGCACGGGGAAGTCCAAAATCTAGGTCAGAATCAGTAGCAGTTCCGATTTTTGCGAAGCGTGTGCTAGCATAACTTAGTTAAATTAGCAACGGCAGTCATCGTAAATATCCAAATATATCTGGGTATAATAGACGACGGAATAAGGGAGAAGGCAGAAGGTAATTATTCGGGCAGAGGGAAGTTAAAAATCTAGGTCAGAATCAGTATCAATTCAGGTTTGAGAAGCGTGTGCCGGCATAACTTAATTATACCAACGACGGCCATCCTCATATATTTGCTGTCGTCAGATTCCGCATGACTTAAGCGCTTGCGTGGCCAAGCAATATTCAGGCACATGTAGTAAGACTGACCATGGTATCTATATTTTGGAGACCAGGGAATTTCTTTTTTCGTCAGCTATCAGTATTGGTGGCTTTCCAGTAGATGCATGTTATTTCATCATGGGCATCTACAAATTTTACTAACTACTCCTTATTTATTTATCTATGTAGTGTACATCTATCTATCTATCTATCTATCTATCTATCTATCTATCTATCTATCTATCTATCTATCTATCTATCTATCT
>JBCEWB010137918.1:0-26712 GCA_039654565.1 Peronia peronii | reverse complement strand
TTCTGTTACCTATTGCCGGGATTCAGCTCTATCTACCGGCTTTCTCACAATCTTATTCTAAGAAAAAAAAAATCATTGACTATTGAAAGATCTAGTACTTAGATGCAGCTGCACCTATTATGTGGCATTTTGACAAAACTGGGTCCAATAAAACCTAATTGCTGTCGACAAGCTGAGAAGTATCACAGCGATATGACAGGCATAGCAGGAAAGGCCAGACCGTATAAATCTGGGATACGCACTATAAAGAGAGTTTCACCTGTTGTATATACATGGGCGGCGCACTTGTAGAGTTAAGAACTAAGGCCTCTCCAGTAACATTCACTTCAGAATGTTTCTATCTTAAGGGAAATGAAAATAATCAAATCAATGACACAGTCAGCAAAGTTCAGCTTATCTGAGTGCTGAGGAACATGCAATTCACAATTCATAACTATTTCTTATTTGCAGAACTGAATATGTCTTTCCCTTTTCATCCATTTGCCTATGAAGTGATTTACAGTTATAGTTAAAAAGTTTGGTACACTATTCATGAAGTATATCCCTTTGTTTCTGTGGCAACTGTCTCCTTGACTTGTGGTAAAGTTTGCAAGATGGGATCATTTTTACCTTAAAACCTCTGAAAAGTAGTCAATGTTTTCTGTGAGGAATGGAAGGAACCCAGTCTGTCTGAGATGGTGAGAAACCTGGATAGGAAAAGAAAAAGTGATGACTTAATACCATTATATTAAAATCACTGACAGAGAACAGGATCATGTCAAAGTTATGGTGAGATAAATGTTTAACATTAGGAATGGTGAGAGGTTGTTCTATTCACAGTGTCTCTATACTTTACTGCTTTCTACAGTATGAGATACTTTCAAATCAATGTACGTGGGCACATCCACAGTCAACCTATCACCATCTGATGCAATGTTCCGATCACTGACCAGAGTTTCACACCTATATGCAGGAGCTTTTGATGGATGCTGCAAGCTAATGTGACAGACAGATGAGAGGTAGTGATGAGAGCCCAAGTTTATCAGTTGCATAATCTGTTTCTTTGTGTAACATTGGATAACAGTCTATGCTTCTAATTGCTTATAGGAAGTAGACGCCAGCTGTTGGATGGCTCATACACAGTGAGCAGGAATAAGTACAAGTAAGGGGAAGCAACTTCGAGTGAACAATATCATTAATACTTTGCACAGGACTACAGAACTGGCATAGCATGGAGGTTGATAAGTTACTTTGGCTTCATATACAAGCCTTGAATATAATTCTTCAAAATCACAGAAATTTTAATGCACTTTTCTGGACGACTCCAATAGTATTCATTGACACTTAAAACAAGTTTACTGTATTTATATGCCACGAGAAAAAAAAAAAGTTACCTTAGAGTGAAACAATGGGACAGCTTGGGCCAGACACTGGACTGTGTGACTGAGAAGTTGGAATGGGGCTGGACTCAACACTGCAAATCTAAAAAGGATGGGAGAAGCTTGTATTGATCTTTTATCTCTGGAAATCTCTTTACACAATTGTTGGAAAATATTTTGATCATTTCTAACATCAACCAGTGAAAAAAGCTGTGGATAACTGCTCAGGTTATCACTCAATTTTGTTCCATTCAGTCATGACATATACATAGGCATGTGAGATGATATATCATAGAATTTAGTCGCAAGCAAAATGTTGGGCATAATCTTTTGCCTCCCTCTCATCACATGGGGAAGTAATCAGCAGGGATGTCAAACCGTTTGCACCAAAAAGTCGGAAAATTTTGCAACAGCCACCTCCCCCCAACAATATTTTATCATGGCAGTTGGCTGTTGTCTGGTTATGTAAGGCACGTCTATGCTTTTCATATCAGGAGATGTTTGCTTCGTTTTGGGAGAAATTTGTACATTTTTACAGGAACCTGGGAAGGGGATTATAAGATTATATGACTAATGGAAATTCCAAGGACTTGAATGATCCTACAGGTACTACCGTCATCACAACCATCCAGCTTAACCATCTAGGTCTAGATCATGAAACATTGCCCTCATACATTAGCCTTTCTAAGACCATGTGTGTATTATTTGTTATTGTCTTTACTCTTATTGATTTTCCACCAACTCTTACACAATCACTCGACTGCATGTTGTCAGGTGTGAGGAAGTAACTGCTACCACTACGATGTCGATCTTTAAACGGCCACAGAACAGCAGTTTGATTCGCGACCGGAGCATGCACGAATTTTTATCGTACTTCCGGCTCTATTGCTATTGTTCTGGACTTGTATCGCATTAGAAATTATTACAAAACCACAGTTGCCTTGGGGATTCAGCAAAGTTGGCAGCTGCTCGGCCAAAAGTAGAAAAATCGGCGACAACCAAAAAGTCAGAATTCCCATTAAAGTTGGAAGTTTGGCATCCCTGAATCAGCCTGTTCACAAATATGTGCTACAAAACCCCCACAATCAGGCAATAACTGTTAGACAAAACTCATGTAAAAAAAGCATGCTTCTTTTTCATTCACACATGTATGAGATTTCTGAAAGTGCTCACTATAGACTACACCAAACAATCAAAACATATTCAAAATCATAAATATTATGTTATGTAGTCAATCTCAACTTACCTCATGATCAGTTGATAAGCCAATTGGAAAATTTCTACAAACTCAGGCACAAAGGTTGGGTCAGAGGTCATAATCTCTTTTATCAGCTCCATCACCATCGTCACTTTGATTAGCTGTTCTGTCTGAACCATTCCTGAACAGCAGAAATGAAAATATTATTTAATAGTGGGAACAGTTATAAGTAAAGTCACAAAATGTATCTTTCTTTGTCTCATTCTGTAAGACGTTACATAATGTCTGACTAGTTCAAAATCCTCACAAAAATCTCAACCAAACCTCTCTCCCTCAAAATGCTGAGTCTAGCTCATGAGCAAATTATATATACTAGGACTGCTGTTGTGACAGCCTTGAAACAGAATCACTATGACTCACGTTTTGTTTTATGAGATAAAGAACACCTGGCAGGTACACTGTAGACAAACATATAACTATTACCCAACAGTACTTCCTTTTTCAGAAGCTATCTCAGCAAAGGCTGAAAAACAGCTACACTACTATTAAAACACCATGATGCTAGTCTCAAAATGGAGTCACAATGGGATCAGTTTGTTGCACCTTAACAGTTTCACTGCTCGATTACTTTTGCAGCCGTGGCTAAGCATTAAAAATACGCCAGTCTTACTAGCCCTGTCCCCCTACTATGCATGAGCCAACCGCCATCTATTACCTACTTTCCCTAAGCAATCAAACATGCATCGAGCAAAAAGATTATATGCCTGATTTAGCTCTTTATCACTACCTCATCTGCCAATCACTAAAGATTCTATTTATTGGTTAGAAAATCTGGTCAGTGGACAGAACATAGAATCAAACATGGAAAATGGGGTGGTTGATAGAGGACTGGGCATGGACACACCACATTCATTTCTCCACATATGAGAAATCCAATTTTGGATGTTCCTTGTGTGATAGGTGGCACTGAAGTGGCAAGAGTTATATATAGTGGGGGAAATGCTATACATCCTAAATTTCAGGGTAAAAAAGGAGAACCTATATCATGTGCAATATGGCCAATATAATATACCATTTTCATGTACCTGAAGTGGGTAGAAATTTCTCAATAGCTTAAGCTTATTTCACGGCATGTACTTGCAGCAACTGCCCAACAAAATTTGCAATCTAAATTTTACCAAGATTTGAGACACACCATCAACATACTAGCTAATTCATGAAGCACCAGCATGAACATAATAGTGCCACAAACACAAAGCAACCATACAAAGAATACGTCTCACAGCCTGGATCAATGGCCACCATTATCACTTCTACTATGATTCTTTAGATCTAAATGGACAACTGAAACACTTTGCATTCTCCATGGATACTGCAGTGGCAATTACTTAGATCAGTTGTCCTCTCTTGCTCCTGCAGTGTCTTTCATGACTGAATCTACAGATGTAACTACTACTGATGCACAAGGAGCCCTGACAAAATGACTGACTACATTGACGTAACATAGACTGACCTGCTCCATGTGAGACCTGAGACAGCAGTTCCTTGATCTCTGCCATCATCAGCTGCCATCCATTGTATGAAGTATTCCAGCAAATGATTGGCCCGGCACACCCAAGATTTCTCGGTACAGCTGGAATAGAAGAAGAATGAAATGGTCATGCAATATCAAGAAAACTGTGGTACAAATAAATAACTGAAATATTTATAGAACCTGTGGACAATGATCCTTACAAACATATTGCTGCTGCCGTTCACTTTCTACAGATAGAACTAAACTGGACAAACTATTTTATCATGGGATATGTAAAAATAATCCTTTCTCTGTGTCCTCTGTTCTATTCTGACTTACATAAATGTTAAACAATCTTTATTTCTATATCCACGTAAGTAAATCTTTCTAACTTTTTTTGTTTTTTATTTGCAGAACATATTTGTCTCAGGAAATGCATCAAGCCTTGTGCCTAGCTTGTTTCGAAGATTTGTGCTGGAAATTTTGCCCAAGAGACATCCCCATAGGCAAGTTGAAATAATTCAGTCTAATATGCTACATACCATATAAACATACAATCACATGATGATTTTTATCACCATACCATAACAAGTAAATCTGCAAAATAGTTTTTTTCACTCTAAATACTACTCAATTGCTCTATATGCTGACAGCAAACAGCAGTGACAATATTATCTTTTTGATTTTCACATAAATTTAAAACAACAATTAAAAAATAAAATAAAATAAAGAAGTAAAAATGACTGAAATCTACCTGTGTTTCCGCAAATAATAAGCAAGTATCAAGAAAAGTTCTATAGCACTGCTATTAACACTTTACACTACAAATGAAATTTATCCAGAGTGATGTTGAACAAATGCTTGAGTCAATAAACACTAAAACTGACAAACCATTACAATTCTTCACTTTCTACTCAGTTGACAGATCACTTGCAGCTGAATTATTCACATGCTTCTATCTGCAATCCATAAAAGATCACTGAATAAAAGCAAGGCAAAGTTTTCATAGAGGTGCCATTATTTAAACAAAAACGTGCAGATCCACTCGTGATAAAGGAGTAATGATGCATACGAACAGACACTGGAATCATGTGTAACATGTAACAATATCTTGGAACATACTTGCTTGATTGACCACAGCTCCTTTGCACCTACTCTCAATGGTGAAACCTCCTATGACAATGAATAGAAGAAAGTCAATATATCATTGAAACAAACTCTCACAATCCTGAAAAAAAAACAATTCACAGATGGATTACATTCAACTCTTGTCAGAGAAGCTGGGTGTTTTCCTTTGCATTCGTACACATCTATGATTAAGCACAATTTGTCACTAACAACATTAAAGTTTCATGCACTCTGTAGGAGAGATTAGCCCAGCAGTAATGACACAAAAGACCGGGACCTCTGTTCTCACACCACTGGTGTTATGAAAATAACTTACCATCTCATCAGGTATCTGTAAACAACTATCATTATTTCTTTTTTCTCTTAGACTCACTAAATGCAGTGAGTAAAACTTCCACTTGAGTTTTGCATGACAGGGTTACAATTGAACTGAGGAAAAATATGAGTGCCAAAACTTATTTCTGCTGTAGGATTTATATAAACATGTTGTCTGAATAATTCTAAGATTTTTTGGTGTCTCTGTGACTTTTGGTTTGTATATTTTATCAGTTGAAAAAAAAAAACAAACAAACAAACAAAGCCATCTCACCACTCTGATATGGATGTTTGGCTCGGTGTAAAACAAACATTCCCCTCTCGCCTGTGGTTTGTAGATCCTGAGCTCTGTTGTTATCTAAGGCTTCTGTGTAGAACTTCAAAGTATGCAGATTTGCTTTCACCTGAAACAGATAGCAACGTATTCCTGTGCCAGCTATCCACAACTATTGCATGAACTTAAAGGGATCAGATCTGCTTTAGCAGATGATAACAGCAGGATATATTTTTCAACTGCTTTAGACGACCAGTCAAGCTTTGTCAAAAATCAAATATGGCAATGGGAGGTCAGAGATGGTGACCTAGATGCAGGAGGTTTAAGACAACCTGATCTTTATCTTCACAGCTGAGATAACCCTGATCAAAGTCCAAGTGTGACAGGATAAATCAAAGTATTTACAGATCAATACATTTGACATATGAAAATTGTTAACATACGTACCTTGCTAACTTGTAAACAATTTCAACTTTGTTAGGTACAACATAGCCATGACTGTGCTGAAGTGCTTTTAGACCCAAACCCAAACTAGACCAAACACTTGTACACCCTATAATAACATGACTAAATACATAAACACAATGGAGTCAGCTTTCGGTCACCAGGACCATCTTTAAGCAACAAAATCAAATGGTCGGTAGGTATAATTATTTAAATGGCAATGACAATATTTGAACAAGGCAATGATATTGATGACTTAAATAACATTGTTATAATATGCTGGTAGAAAAGCAAAGTTTCTGAATAAGGTGGTTAAGTTTAAAATGAACTAGTTTGTCCTAGGAGAATATGTCCCTGTGCGGTAATACTGCATGATGCTATGAAAGTGATTACAGATCCTCGGCAGATCAGGTAAATAAGTGAGGAGAAAGGGAAAGGTAGGGGGAAGAAACTGTTTAGATGTATTCACACAGAAGAAAGGAAAAGGGAGAAGAGAGAGCAGATAAAGTGAAGGCTAGGAATTTACCAACAATGGAAATAACCCTAGATGTGTCAAAGAGCTGATCTGTCCAAAGTTTCATTTATTAAACTTTGCATTTGAGCCAGTTTCCCAATAATAATTGATATAGAAATATGATCCCCATCTTATATTGCCTTTTAAACAAAAACTATTATTTCTTGAACAGGAATAAATATCATTATTGAAATATTAGCCTTTCAATAGTCTCTCTGGATACTTTTATGGTAAACAATACCAACTGATATATCGAACTCAGATAGATAATTTACAAAAAACTTAATAGACATTTCCACATATCTCTGAGTCAAACTACAATAATCTACCTGTTTGGCACTGTCCTGACTAGCACTGGCCAGTGAAATGTTCAGCAAGACAAAGTTAGCAAAATCCAGGGGGAACCACATCTTGGCTGAGTTGTACAGGATGGCTAAACCTTCCAGTTCTTCTTCTTCAACTGCTCTGCCGTGTTTTACCTGCAAGACAAAATTATCAAATCTTCAAGCTAGGACATCTTTTGTTCATCTGACCCAACAGCATTTTCATAGCCAAGCCTAGAATTTTCATTTCAAATAGCCAAGCTTGCCCTATAAAGTATATTAGAATTTGTCGTTACTACATCAAAATTAGGCTCATAATCCGCAGTATTCAAGAATTCTCATCTAACAGCCTATGTAAAATGGGCTATGTGATTATCCATGGAATGGAATATGAGCCACGACATGATGAAATCAGACGCTCATCAAACTGAGGCAAACAGAGAAATCACCTGTTTTTCAACAATGAATGAATTTTTAAAGCATTTTTTTTCTTCACAGAATCCTTCTACATCAATCTAAAAATGCATTTCAGCGTTAAATTTGCTGAAACAGATTGAATAAAAGCCCAAAAATTGTAATTCAGTAATTCAGCTGCAGCAACCAGTCACCCCCATTGCCTTTGATTGCCAATATCTGAACTTCTACTTGAGGTAGAACTAAAAATTCTTCACATACAGAAAGGGAAATAAATAATCTTCACAGTGATACCAATAACTTCATATGCTCAAAATTTGACGAGAGCCTGATTTCATCATGTCGCATCTCATATGTTATTCAATAGTCAATTAACCCTAAATCAGTAAAAGTCTCAAAAAGGTGATCTGACTCATTCTTCATACCTAGCACTGAAAATACCCATCAAATAGTATACCATAGTGCCAGCATGGCACTTATATTACATTGTCTTAAAACCTGAACTACCATTCCTCAGATATGAACTCTAATGTAATGATCAAGATCCTGATACTCCAGCATTTCCTACTGACACTTCTAGCATAAACAAAGGTATTTTCATTACAAGAGTTACCATATGGTGTTTTTTTCAACATAAACTCCAAATTAACAATATAAACAACTACAGTCAAGCTAGAAATAATCTTGAGTGTCCTTTTCTAAAACACCAGCTTGTTGTAAATATACAACCTACTTCTTTCGCAATAATGGAGTATCTAATTTTCCACATTTATGTCAGGTTAAGGAAGATCTACGACTTGTGGATTTGTCCAGTCAACTGATCTAAACTATGATATACCACACCTTCTCATCTTTTCTGTAAGTCCTAAACAAAGAGAAGATAATTTCATTCCCATCAGCTATTCAATTCCATTCTTTAGTTGACAAACTTGCTCTACCGTTGCTGTTGCTGTTAATAATTAGTTTCATTATACACATTATAAGAAACTGATTAATTTTCATTGTCACTGACAAAGTACAGCTCCTGGTTTGACTAACCTTGTCCCAGATAGTGTCAGCAATATAGTCCCACTTCAGTAACTTAGCTGCAATTCTGTACAAGCCCTGTGAAGAACAGAACAAGTTCCTTAAGCTCACAGTGGAATTAGCAAAGCATTCTATCACTTGTTCTAACACCAACACTCACTTTCTAAAGTAGAGCATACAGTAAAATTTCTGAATGATTTAAGGAAGAAAGAAAGAAAGAAACAACCAAAAAAAAGCCACCTGCTGATGAGTACACCAAATAGAGCAAACAAATCCAATGTAAACAGAAACTATTTCTGAACACCAAAAAAAAAAAAAAAAATTTCATTTTAGCTCTGTTATTTTGACTTTCCTCATATTATACGCCTTGTTATGAAATCACTCTCCGCACTGACAAACAAGCACAAATCTCACCTCTGTGTTTCTCAAAGAGTCTTCACGGAATATGGAGAGCAGAGAGGCCATGACTGAGTACACAATGTAATGAGCAATCGATGCCAGGTCCTTCAGGAGAAGAATATAAAAGAACACACATATGACAGATAGCCTTTTCATAATCAGTTTTCATGTGATACTCCCCAGAAGATTTGATTCCAGGCAAAAAAAATTGTCACAATATTGAACTATTTTATGGCAGATGTGAATCTGGTTTGCACTTAAATGTGAGTTCAGCAAAACATTTCTAGATACTAAATACCACTGTCTCAATATGTTGGGAGAAAACCAGTTTCAGAATAAGGTGATTAAGTATAAACATGAACTATTTTGTCCTTGGAAAACATGCCCTGTGTGGTGATGCTGATGTTAGGAAAATAGTAATTCTAAACGAAACCAGAGCCTTGTAAACTGGTAATGACAATTCTTGGCTTGCACAATTTGATACAGATCAAACACTGCTATGTAGAGTGGTACAAATCCAATATGACAAGATGTAACTAAACTCACTTAGGTTGTGAGAGACTCACTGTTTAAATTGGTTTTGTTTTTTTACATAATGGCTCTCAAACTCCAACAATTAAGAAATCAGAAACTGAAACTACAGACTGATACAAAGCCATTACAGCAACTGTAATGGAACATTTTGTGTTGCGATGCGAGACTTACTGCTTTTCCACAAAATGACTCTACATCTATTAAAAACCAGGAAGGAATCCATAGCAGACTGACACAATGCATTCATTACAAAATAGAACTGAACACACGTGTGTAGTGAGAAACCTACCGTCTTTCCACAAAATGGCTCTGACTCCAACAAAATCAGGAAGAAATCAAAGACACCCAGCTGAAGAGCCATGTTGCCCATCTGATGGGCTTTGTTGAAAGCTTTAGATGACAGGAGCGTCTCCCCTGTATCATCTGCTTCACTGATGTGTAGCACCTCTCCATGAATGAACAGCAAAATGGACCAGCCCAACAAGAGGGGCGCATATATTTGCTCTGGACCCAGCATGGAGAACACGGCATCCACTTTCTGTAAAGAAACAATACAAGAAAAACTTATCTCAGAAATACACATTTAACATGTCTGCCTTATTACAACAAAACTTCTTAAGAATTTCATCCAGGTTCATATTAAAAAATATTATAAAAATATCAAAAGCTAAAATCCCTTCATTTTTCCTATCTCCTCCTCCTCATTCAGATGTTTCCATGAACATGCAGAATATTTGACTGATGCCTCAAGCTGAAGATTGAAAGATGAGTCAGTGGTAAGAGTCCAATTCAGGCTGATAAACGGTAAATCTGTTTCTTCATGTAACATTCAACAACAGTCAATGCTTCTGACTGCAGAAGTAGGGAACAACTATAGTTGGCTCATGTACAGCAGGCAGGGGGTAACAGTGAACTGAGCGAGTGAGACTGAATGTACTGTTACTGTTCAAAAAAAGGATTTCTAAATTGACATAGTGAAGCTTCACTGCTACGCTAATTTTGCAGTCCTATGCTAAGTATCAGTGATACTGTCCGTTTCGTACACTACTAACCCCCACCTATACTGAGTCCCGCCCACTATGAGCAAGCGAATCGGCACCATCCTCTACTTTTCCACAGGCAGTCAGAAGTATCAACTGCTACTCTATGTCACTAACTGTTACATGAACAAGCAGGTTATACCCCCAATTTGGAGCTCGCATCATTTGGTCCCCTGCCAAGTAGTGGCTTGCAGCATTTATCAATAGTATTTTGTGTATGGTTGTGAAACACTGGTCAGTGGTCGGGACAACAGATTAATGTAGAAAAGGGGATGGTTAGTGATGGGCTGACTGCGGATGCATCACATAAATGTTCCCACACATAAGAGTTTCGAATGTTCATCGTACTGTTGTTAGCTGTGAAGTGGTTAATTAGAACAATCAAAGCAATCATTTTGATAATACACTGCAAGTGCGACAGTCAGAAAGTTAGAGAGGTCATTTTGTCTCAAGATAACAGATTTAGCTGTCAGAGTACTTGATGGTGTTCTTTCACTCAACCTCTGACTTGGTGAGGCAACAATGAGTGAATGAAATTTTCTAAAAGAATGACAATAATCGATACCAATTCCAATAAAATTATAAAAATGGAATAAAATTTTACTACCTCAATGTTCTGTGCATCTCCAAGAATGAAATGATCTGACAAGCTGGAAGTACAGAAAAATATTATAATTTTTTTTTATAAGCACAAACAACAGCTTCAGTTCATGATAAAACATCACTAAAAAATCCTTTCCTGTCACAAAATTGCTACTTAATAAATCTTGACATCTTTTTCCATAAAGGAATGTGTATCAGGGTATCTCTGAATAGTGACAATAGAGTAATTCAATGTTCAGTTCAAAAAGTGTATTTCTTAGCAGCATGATATGTATTCTTATTTACTTTATCTGGTATTCTTAAGATATAAAACTTGTTCTTTGGAAAACTTTTCATGGATGTTCGTATCATTAATTTTTCAGAGATGTCAGTCTGTTTACATTATAAGTTCAGAAATGTTTCATTTTTTCGTTTTCCATGCCATATTCTTGCAGAAAAATGTAGAGCTAATGTATGTTTACTACAAATATTACAAAAAAACAAAAAACAACAACAACAGCAAAAAAAAACAGTTTTTGCAAAACGATCATTTTCCAGTACTACTTTTAGCATATATGAATGGCTCCCATTATTACTATGCAGTTAAGTGATTCATAAATCAAAGTGAAATAGTTAAATATTTCTTTGCCAGATCTATCTATGACAAGATCCCTCACGTGTTATCTTGTCTTGCAGTTACTGCTGACATAATGTCCAAGCCATCCAAGAGGATCAACACTTCTAAGTGTCTGAAACATAAAGTCAAAAAATAGTTCCTGACAAACAAACATTCACAAGCTTCACACAGCAATAATACATGGCTATATTGCTGAAAATAGACATCACCACCAGGAATCACTTTTTTTTTTAATCAGGTCAATACTTAGCCCTTCCATGTGATGCTATGATGCTGGAAAACAAAAAAGTGCTCAAAACTGAGATCACAATTTTAAATCATTCTTTTCTCTTATTGCTCATATCATAAGGGCTTATCCTTTATAGCCATTCCCCTTAGTAAGAACTTCTTCATTAGAAGTATACCAGCTCTACCTTATCATAAATTCTGCAGAGTTCCACATTTATAATTATAATTCAAACAAATTACCAAAAATAATTAATTAATTAATTAATTATTGTTCTATTTCATTCTATGGTTGTTGATATTTTTCCTCCTTATATCAAATTTAACATCACACTGAGAGGAATAACAAAAATCTGGATAGTGTTCCATGTAAAATGACCATAAAGGCTCAGATGTAAACTCTGACAGCAATGGTGAAATATGGTGAACCAACTTGAGAAATAAATACAATCCCGCTTACCCAATTCTTTGCACAAGTTTCTCCATCTGAGCATCGACTAAATGCTTGTAACACTGACCCCATCCAAAGCTGTGTCTCTGTGGACAAGGCCAGCTGTGACTATAGATTTTCATAAATTATGTTCCTGGAAAAACTCACAATTTCCCTGTTGCTTTTAATTTTACCACCATTACTATAAATCAATCATTTGTAACAGACAAAAAAAAAAAAAAAAAAAAACAGAAAGAAATGCAAAAAGACACATAATCATTGTGTTGCCTATATCGTTAGTTAAAAATTACATGGAGCCACTATATTGTCCTGAAGTAAGTTTGTAAGTCTGTAAAAAGGTCTCTTGCTATGACCATAGCCAAAACAGAATGTGTGTATTATTGATTTATGCTAGTACATAAAAATTGGTTTTACAAACGACGATTATTTAACTGAGAACAGTATGTTAGTGTTGGATGAGAAATTACAAATATTTCGAGAAACAGCTACAAACAGTGTCTAATAAAAGAAAAAATCAGAAAGCTGCTGTATGCTTATGTAAATTATCAAACTGGATGAAGCAAAACAGGTGAAAGAAGCAAAAAAGTTGTTATACGGTAGTAACTGCTTAAATTTTAAACAATGTCTACAACATTAAGTTACAACAAAAATTTGAGGAGAAAAACTGATTTTTTTTTTTTTAATCTAAATTCCTAGCCAGCAGCTGAACTGAATAGAAACTAGGCCCAAGCGCATGTGATGGACTACAGTAGTTCATCATGCAACACACCCTCCACCCCCTTTTCCTGATAGATCAGTTACACATACACAACCACATTCCCTGATCTTTCCTCCTCTCTCTCTCTGTAGATCTTCAGTTACAGATGTTAAAAAAAAATGTTTCTTATTCTCTCTCTATATATACATATCAATCTTGCCACTCTGCTTAAAAACAAACATAAATTGTGCTCCTTGCAACTAGTGCCATGACAGTTTCACTGCACAAACTATCTCTGATTCCTACTTTTGTTTTGCCCATTTCTGCCAAAATGTGGTTCTAAAACTCGTCAAGCATCATTGAATATCAAAATCATCTGTAATAATTAAATTCAGAGTGTAATCTGACAGTCTTTAAACACCAATACCATAAATCTGCATTACATTTTCAAAAGATATTTAAATTTTCTCAATTTTTGAACACAAGGTTTCTACATATGTGTTTCAATTTTCAGCTTAGTCACATTATATATAAGAGGTCCCCATTAGAGGACAAAGGAGAAAAAAAAAAAATGAAATCTGAAGTTCAAATTCCCGGAATATTTGAAATTGCACATTCCACCAGGAATCACTATGACTCATGTTTTGTTTTATGAGATAAAAAACACCTGGCAGGTACACTGTAGACAAACATATAACTATTACCCAACAGTACTTCCTTTTTCAGAAGCTATCTCAGCAAAGGCTGAAAAACAGCTACACTACTATTAAAACACCATGATGCTAGTCTCAAAATGGAGTCACAATGGGATCAGTTTGTTGCACCTTAACAGTTTCATCCTGAAAACATGTCTATACCGCTATCCAATTAAGAGCAAATACTAGACGGATAAAAATAAGACCATGTCAGCTAAAAAGACACGCCCTTGTCATCCACAAAAGTGGAAACACTTATACAATAAATCAGATTTCATTCCTCAGTTTGACAATCATTACCTTTTTCTTTTAATCGATTTCCATACATTGCCTTACCCTGAATTTGGCACACAGCTCCAGCAGTGTGTTGAGATCCATCTCAAAGTCTTTGTAGTATAACATCAACAACTCCAGCAGTTCTATCTGCTCTTTCAGATTCTGTAAGGCCCATACCACCACCTGTGCTCGATTCTGAGGTACAGAGCAAAAACATCAAAAGCATATTTACAAGAATATTTTTCAAGGAAATCAGAATATATGAGGCCATTTAGTAGTTTATAATGGGAGTTTACAAAGGTCAAATTTGTTCTTTTGGAAAATAATCTGGATCTTGAACAGTGCTAATCTTGCTTGACATTGCTAGTGTGATGCACAAGAATAGAAAGCAAATTAACCTCAAACCTCCTGCCGGGAATACAGTAACATTTTGGATCTTCTGTGTTCATTCTTCATAATTTCTTTTGAACACTGGAAAGACAGTTCTGGGAACAAAGACTACCTATTTTTGCCTTAACAATTGTGTCGGACTGGAAATGATGAAATTCATGAACTGTCCTGAGTTGAGGTTGTTTTATCCAGTTGAGTTGCAAAAATTCTTTGCATTTTTTAAACAAAACAACCATAAAGTAAGTAATGACAGTTCCTAATACAATATGCTATTATCCTTATTCCTAACAATAACAATGAGAATGAATAATAATACTAGGGTACACAGCTGAATTTCATAACTAAGTTATTATTGTTGTGACTGAAATAATAACACAAAAAGACAGCTGTTACTCTGATGCCCACAAGATGTTTTGTAATCAACTGAGCACTTACCATTAAAGGGCCATGGGTGTCCTTGGTGGGAAGTGGAGCATTGCACACCTCATCAAACTGGCTCTGCAACTGGAAAGTTTTCACAGTTTCCATATCTTTCTTTGACAAAAATTGCTACTTTCCATGCAATGGGTAGCACTGAGTTCATATAGCTGAGAACATATCATATACGCTCTGAAACGGTTGATACAAAATGCTTTAATATGAAAACTGTGTTACTATGAAATATTCTTTCTGAATAGTCATTTTGGTATGCAATTTGTCAAGCTTATTACGAGATAGAACTATAATATATTAAGAAATCTACCCTTACTGCTTCCCCAATCACGTTTCTCTTTCGTACTGCGCTGAAATCAAGATCAAACCAAGGTAGATCCATCAAATTCCTTAGACAAAGAAGTTGCTGATAAGAGCGGTACACATTGCCCTGCCCTATGACACAATAGAACAGACAGAACTTAGCCAGTCAAAACTGGCCTCTGGCACATGAGTGTAATGATCATGCATCCATCATGCTCATTTCACCTCTCACTCGTCACTCAGGATCCCAATCAAGTGCATGAAGTATCATATGAGGGTGTGATATGGTGTATTATACATATGTATGTACCAGACCACTATTCTCAGCGATTTACAAGTCTGGAGCCCTCGGTAACAGAGGATGGCCTTAATCATTTCAAACTCAAACCAGTTCATAGTACATCACTAGCAGGCATTTGGTCAACCAAAACAATCACGCTATTCAGTGTTTCTTGAGAGGCAATACCGAGAGGTCATCTGTTCTCTTCAATTTCATACTAAAAACAGTAGAATATCTTATCAATGTGACACTGGACATAGACTATAATGTATAATCTAGAGTTAGGTCTAGTTATCAATTCATAGAAACCAAACCTAAGAACATAAATGAACAAATTTACCACTGCATTCCCTGTTTCAAATCACCCTTTCGGCTATTCCGAAATAGCAATCCTACAAAATATTTTCCATTCCTGGCAAATTTCATATCAAAACCTTTATAGAGTGTATGAGGCAAGCAGAATATAAAAAATGAATAATAAGAGTCACTGTAACTTTGCTCTCCGCCACTTTCAAAATCAACTGGAAACTGAAAAGCTTTCCGCAACCTTTCTTGATTAATTTCAAAACTCAATGATTTCTAAGACATCAAAGTATTAACGACTGCCCATCATGCCTACTTTCAACCTGTGGTATTGGTTGTCTCAAATATTGTACCACTATCATTTCTAGCATTGATCAGGATTTAAAAATTCCTCCAATGAATGGTCTGTCATTCTAGGAAAATTTAACCATATTTTGGGCCAGTACTAGGTAAAAGATGGTTCAGATTAGAAATTTACTGTGTGATTAGCTATTTTTTTTTGCTGCTGAGAACTAAAAACCATTAAAGAAAAAAAATCAGTCTTCTCAATGCTTAACAAAGTGTACATATGTAGATGTTCGCAATAAATTGTCCTAAACAAAATATTAAACTACTTTAATTTACTTAAATTGCTCAAGTCATCTTTTCCTCAAGTTAAAAAATCATATGATACTTACAGTTCTTATCTGATTGATGAAGTGCTTTCATGATTACAAAATTTCTACATGATTTAACATGTTTTCGTAATAATTTTGCTCTCATATTGGCACAATCATTGTGCAAAACAAGAATATCTTGAATAGACTGACCTTTTGCCCAAGTAAATTTTTTTCCAGCAGTTGGTTTAGAAACTTGGCAAAGATATCCTGTGACAGTAAAGACAAAAAAAAGGAGAGAGAGAGAAACCAAAGTAAAATAAAACTATCTTAATTCTGTTTACAGAGAGCCCAGTTGATCCTGATACTAAAGATACTTCAACAATGATAAAAAAACTGACACATGTAATATATCAATTTTAAGTCATTACGTTTTGCTATAAATGATTCTCCAATTACATGTAATTGAGAAAAATAGTCATATTTTTTTTTTCCACAAAATAATTTTCTGAATTTAGAATAACACACGGCAATTGAAGTCATCTTGGTCATCCAATCATATTTAGTGGGTAATCTGTGAAAATCAGTTTCAAATATTGGGAGTATATATTGAGTAGAATGGCTTTTTTGGTATCAAAAAGATTAGTGCAATAAAGGGTTTGATGCTTTATACTACTGGGCACCTAGTATTATAAGCATCCTCTGGGCTGATCAACAGATAAATGAGATGAAACATAAAAAGAACCATGACAGCCAACCTTGAAGGCATGTTCCCCTTCCAACCAGCAGTGTAGGATGTGTCGCAGACATCGCAGTAAGTAAAGCCTCTCAGCATGGTAAAAATCCACGATCTTCAGCATAAGTGTCTGAGCATGACGTTCATGACCCAAGATGTGCTGGCAAACAAAAATCAAAAATACCTGTACTATAAATAATCTTCCATCTTATCATAAATACTGGATTGTTCTGCAATCCACCTCTTCACGGCTTAAAACTGCCAATGAGGAAGAGCAAGAGAAAATAATTTCACTGAAACATATCAGTATTGTGATCATTTAAACATAACTCACTGATATTAGATAACATTAAGCAAGCTCAACAAAACTGAATCAGAAACAGCATCCTCCTCCTGGTTTTGACTAATCTGCAATATCATAAAGCATGACACCTTGTTTTTACTATTTATTTAGGTGCAAAACCTATAGCTATGTCATGTTGTTTTTTTCTACAAAATGGTGAGCTCTATAAGATGCCTGCTCTCAACAGAACGTGGAAATAACTTCCATGGCATTCATTTTTAACACCGAGAATGTGATTGCTACACTAAAAACAGTATGAACGATCTTTAAAAACAGATCCGAGGCACCCAATTTTCACAGAATGTAGGTAAAAAGCCAAATTTAAAATATATCAATGGAAAAAAAAATATATGGAAAAAGAGCAGATACTTTCTCAGTTCAACCTTGCACAACTTTCCCTAAAGTTAGTTTGACTGACTCGCACATATGAAAATATATCGATGTTGTTGTTTCTTTTTTTACCTCAGCACAAAGACAAAGAGATGCCTAAGAGGTAATGCTGATGCTTCCAAAGGATAATTATCCACTGATTTATTTGTTTAGCATTGATTTCAGGATATCATATTGCAACACTAGCTCTATCAAAACAAAAATAACATGGTATCAACTCTCCAGTCTCAACAACTCAGCTGGCAAAGAGACAAAATTTGATAAAGAGGCAGATTTTTACGGTTACTTTTTTGATACCATAAATCCCATATAAAGGACTAAAATAACTGTTCAATATGCGAGAAAACATACTTTGACTTACCACTAGTTCCTTTTTAGAGCCTCTGTATTCAAAGAAAAGATATGCACAAAATAGATCATGACTTTGCAGCTCATCAAGACCCTGAAAACAGAAACCATTGAGCACAATGTGTCATAAATGTTGGAAAGATTTTGAAAATTACCAAACAAAAAAGTTCTCCATTAAGGTAGTATTCAAACTACAATCTAACATAACAATACACATGGGCATGAAAGAATCTAAGAATGACATTCTACTACACTTGAATTATTCACTAGATTTTCCACCTGTTTATCTTGTAATTGCCAACTCCATTTCATATTACTTTAGCTCCCATTAATGTAATGATGTACGGTTCTAAAAATACATTCTGAAAGCTGTAAGAACATACTGTCTGTAAATATTTGGTGTGTATATGAAAGTATTGTGCAGAGAACTAGGACAGAAAGTACACAATACAATACAGTACATTATAGAAGATACTGAAAGAGAGCAGGATGACAATGTGATTTGAAATACTGGCAAATACTTTTTTTAAAAATTAGGATGGACAATGGAACAATGCATGGAAGGATTACCAGAAGTCTGGCCAATCTGACTACAAAGTCACGCTGTGATTTCTTCAGGTTCCTGTCTTTGGTCAATGCTTCCCCTGATGGAGTTCTGAAACAAACAAAATATTGTCAAAGACAGTGAAATTGCTGGTTTACGGGCTTAAGTCATATATTATGCACACCTGCCACCTTCACAATGAGGGGAGGGGGATTCTTTCTTTCTTTTCTGCCGCTTATACCACTAAGGGCGTCGCGGGAAAAATGAGACGTCTGTCTGCTGCACGTCGGAATGCCTGGACCAGGGGAATGTTGTAAAAAGATAGAGTCTCTTTGACTCCGTCAATCCAGGTCTTCCAGGGCGTCCTCTGGCTTTGCGGCCACTGAACTTTGTGTTATATGCACCTTGCGCTGGGTGGTGTGTTGGGAGAAGTGAGAGGGGATATCTGACTAAAAAAGAAGAAAGAATCAGCAAACGGAGGGAAACTTCATAAATGTCCTGGGGAAACTGCATTCAGGATAATTAATATTACCTCCTTAGATACCTTAGAATCATATGCACCACGTAACAAACCAATAGAACATCAGTGCATAATAAAATTCCATTCAATATTGATATTAAACATTAAAATCTACACTGTATTTCTTACATATTTTCAGATAAAATATTGTGGGCAGTTTTTGGTTTCTATCATAAATAATACATTTTGCACTAACAAATGTTTCAAAAATAAAATGCACATAAAGTTCCATAATTTCATGTAGTCCTATACGGATTTCTGTAGGGCTTTCAACTTTACTACAGTGCTACTTGCCCCCTTGGTAATCTGGCTGATCGCCCAAGAGTGAAAGCTCTAAGAGAATATAGTGATGACAATCTGATTAACAGGAAATGAACAGTGACTGGGACAATGCGTGTTACCATTGCAGGCATGGACATTACTATGGTAATTGCAGGCAGGTCAAAGCTATTATCAAAACTGCAGAAAGTAAAGTGCATGCAGAAAGGACAGATACATGATACAAGTTATAGAGCAGTCTGCAACCTTCAGTCAATGACGTAAATATTCGTAAGCCAAACAGACAGCCAGTATCTGAACAGCAAAATCCCACCCGTGGCATTAGTGCGAATGACTTCACACTGGATCTTCCCCAACATAAAGTTGTATAACAACGGTGGTCGACGCCAGCATTTTAGGTGAAAACAAAATGAGAGTAAGGTGGGGCATCGATAAATGTGGATCTAGATTCAGGTGAAAACATGTAGCAATCACAGATCAAGCTATGACCTGGTCATGACTGAAAGGTGGACATGAACAACCTCTAAGCATGTGGACGACAGGATGGCGGGTGTGACACCATATAACACTGCACATGTGGAATACATCACATACTTATAGGCCTTCAGACACAGGCTGTAGCAATGGCGACAGGCAAGACCACTGCTCACCATAGCTGAAGAACACATTTCATTTTTGATTGTAAATGAAAGCAGTACACGTATGCTTGGGCAGCACTCACAATGAGGGCAAAACATGAAATGGAAACTTTGATGTAAAATGCCAAATTTGTTCAAATGTGGAAAAACAGGTTCATTACAAAGGAAGATGGGGAGCTGAATCGAAGTGTGAGAGGATCCCACACAACGCAGGAGGGTTAGCATTATGGAATATCACCATTCTAACATAATGTCACAAAATATACAGGCTGCTAAGGAATTTGCAGCTTGATTTTTGACTCAATTTTATTTATGAAAAGTTGTACAGAGACTCTTTAGGAAATATCAAAACAATGTTCAAAAACTTCTGACAAAGTTATGTCAGTATCTTTTGTGTAATCTTACCTTTGTGGCTTGTAGAAAGAAAAACCCTGAAGGAGTTTTTCTTTATTCTTTTCCAGCTCATGCTCAACAAACTCCTGCAGAAAAATTAAGAATTTTTAAAACAAAATGCATCTATTCATCTTAGCATTGTTTCTTTGATTGTTATCTTTTCAACTACATCGTTAAATATTAACATGTTCAATGATATTATATGCAATTTTACTACCTCTGTCAGAACTGTGCATTTCATTCATTAAATTAGCTTTGCAAAAAACTGACGAGAATGTCAAAGTCAATTTCTCTTATGGATACAAGATATAAAAATTTTTAAACACCTTGGCAAGTGTTCCTCAGAGAGCTATAGAATTATTTTTTAAAAGATCTTTATTCTATTTTTGCACTGGAGACAGAAAAGCAGAGAGCCATTACCTTTAAAGAATACAATTTTAACAAAATTGTATAGTATCCACTAGGCCTATATTCTATAATCCGATTTTACTAAATTTGCAAATGATGAAATTAAAAACAGATACATTCATATCGCCTTGAAATGAAAAAGAAACATACACATGGTTTGTGACCTATGCTTTTTATATCCAAAATAATATTTAATAATAATATTTCGGCTATATCATTTAAGAGAGGGAAAAAAATACTATAGTGGGAGAGATCAAATGTGATGCTTACCTGAGGCCGAACTACACCAGTGCCACTTATTGTCTGCCATAACTGTCTGTTGCTGAAACTGAAATGTAGACAAATGATGAAGACAATTGCATGTGATTGTATCAATCAATGACACTAGTTATTACAGGACTGGAGGATCAATGCATCAGGGGTGTGTTTGCGTCACCTTGTGTGTGCACTGTGTCAGAGTAAACCAATTTGCATGAAAATTGGCTAACTCCTTCTGGACATAAAGTTATTGAAATCAACCAATTTTGGTTCAAACTGGTGTAATCTGACATGATGCGGACATGTGATGCGAACACTAACCCTCCAGAACAAGTGACTAGACTGGAGTGTAGGTTAACAAGTGTTTATAAGAGGCCATGCTCGCCTTGAAGATGTTAACATAGAATGGCAACACAATTCTGGAGGAGTGTTAAAAACTGAAATCTGTGAATTAATCTAGATCATCTAGATCTAGATCTAGCAGTTAGATCTAGAATCTAATCTAGATCTAAGAATAAGATATAACTTAATAAGACGAAGCAACTTTTGAATCGCGTAAAGAGTTGAATCTCTGATCCTCTCAGTAAAGCTAGATCTATAAATGAGTAGATTTTGCATTTCCAACAGATTTCAGTGAATGCAACCATTTAACTTTCGTCCAGTGCTTCTAGTGACACTGATCAGAACAAAAATAGCTGTTCTACAATACTACACTAGATCTATCTCATGCCTTTCCGTGTTGACACCCGCCATCTTTGAAATTGTACCGGTGTCGTTCTTGTTGTTGATTTGGTAGTTGTCTCCCTTGGGCAATATAAAAATACTGAACCTAGTTTGATAATACATATACGTAGCAATCTTTCTCATTTATCAAAACAAATCGATAATGGCATGGATGATCTTGCCGAAATATACATGTACTGTCATTCGTCCTTCCATCCACCCATCTACAAAGGTCAGCTGTCAATAAATAAGCATATTTTTAAAAAAAAGAAAAGCATTGACAAAAGAAAATCCACTCCTATCCCCAGAATTCCAGGATTCCATAACACCGTATTCCATTTTAGATGTACAGATGTATTATTAATTTTACATATCATTCTATTTACGTGTCCATTAGGCTACCATTCTTCACAGCTATCTGAGTGTAGTGCAGATGTACAGAAAGAGAAAATGGAGAGTACAGAAAGAGAAAATGGATCTCAAGGCTCATTTTCTATGATTTTATAATTGAATTATTTAATAATTTGTCTACTTTTTCGTTAATTAGGCTTTGGAGAGCTTTAATCATACCGTACTGATTTTTTTCTGGCCGTTCTGAATCAACAGTGAAGGAGGAGAACGCTTTTACTATTGGTCGGCGTATTGAAACTGAACGGAAAATTAAGCTACATAGGTCTACATCTACTTAGTACCTGGACTGACTTGCGGACTTATAAATATTATTAACCAGAGTCTTTACTTCTTCACCGCCATCTTCATCTATTCCATGACTCCTGACGATGTCGACGGGTTGCTTTTGAAGATGAAACCACTGACCTCATCCAATCTTTTCTATCTCCCACTGCTCTTTGAAAATCAACAAATCGCATTCCTGTCCATTCTCGATATTGTCTTCCCTTCGTTTCCATTACTTTCCTCTTCTGTGGCTACCTCTGATCGTGCCTTGTGAGATAGTTACAAGTTACATTAATATCCTCACTTATGAACAGTTCATGTTGGATAAGCCCTTCATTAGGCCACAATCAATCAAATGGAGGAGACTTTTTTTTCTTTGTGTGTTTATGCATTTTTTAAGAAAAATTATCATTATTAATTTTTTTACGGCACATAAATGCTTCAAAAATTCGACAACGGCACAACAACAATATTATGAATTTTTAAGAATGACCTAGTCTTAGAAACGAAAAATAGTCCAACTGTCTCGTCCCAGGGAATGATTGTTCCCTTCGAAACAAATAGCAGCCATTTACTTTTGGCAAGCTGATTACATCTCAAATGTGCTTGAAGATCAGAAATCTACTACAGGACAAAAAAATGGTATGTCCCTGATGGATTCTCAATTTTTTCTGACTACCGTAAGCTGACACCGAAGAACATCAGTTGGCCTACAGTTAGCTTTGTGACATTAGCGTAATGCACCAGCCTGACCCGCGACTAAAGCAGTCCCATATTGCGCTTCAGGTTTATAAAAGTAAGGGTGAAAATGTAGTCCTATATTCCATAACCCTAATTCAGCACCTTGTGACTTCTTTTTACTTACATTGATCAAATATGGGGTTGGAGGGTGCATTTTTTAAAACATGGAAGAAACTGTTGTTGCAGTTGAAAATACCTTGATCACTGCACACTGGCGCAGCAGGTAAGCCTATTCCCAGTGGTTCAGATGAAAACATGTAGGATTTCTTGCATACGGTATAGGAGACTAAAATGCGGAAAACATAAGCTCATCACAACTGATATACCAAGTACTCATGTATCATCACTGTCACTGATAATTGATGAGCCTTGATAATTAAATGGGGATCCTCTTTTGATGAGTTTTATTTTGAGATTTTTTTCGGATATAACCGCAATTTTACGCAACGACGGGAAAGGTAGTGGTGTGGGGAGGGAGGGGGGACTGGGGTGAAATTGGGTGTGCACTATAATTACCCTCTTCGTGCTTTTTATTGAATTATGAAAATGTTATCATTTTTTAGAAGAAATTTAAGCTACATGAAATCATAAAAGTGTCTGAAATTGATGGTCCGAGGTCTTGTCTTCAGGGGCATGTTCCTTCTTAATAATACAATTATTATATCTCGTGAGATTTGAGTCCTGGCATGCATTATACACGTCTAATATTAGAAAACCAAACCCACTGATCTTTACGTCAGCGGTTTGTCATTGTAATGGCCAATAGAAAACTGAATTTCACTGCAGTTTTCTCTTATACAAGTTCAGGGTCACATACAGGGTCTTAATTTGAAGGTTGGGGTACGCTTAAAGTGCTAGGGGACTATTTTTCTTAACACTTTACCGTCAAGTTATTATTGTGCATCTCTTGTAAAGAAGAGCTATGAATTTGTTTACTCTCTCCAAAGAGAAGAGTCATAAACAGCTGGAGTACATCAATGTAAAATATCATTTGGCTCTGTCAGTTGGGACGAAGATTTTCTGAATCCTTTCAGCACAGACTTATAACTAGATGGGAATGATGTCGAAGAATAATCGTCTACCAGAACGACCGAAGCCTCCGTCGTGGGAGCAGATTGAAGAAGATGTTGGCGGAGCCGAGACAGATGACGTGGTGTTCAGAGTGGGAAAAAGCAATATGCCTGGGCCTTCTACAGGTAGATCTACATGTTTACATGTGTATTTCACACCCAAAAAAAATGCGATCAATCGCAATTACAATTTGCCATTTCAGACTAGACTAAATGTATAATATTCTTCATCATATCTGTTAAAAACTGAATGAAATAAGAACTGGATCTATGTGTTCCTGAGGCCATAAAATTTTCTGAGGATGGTAACATTACTAGACGTTTGCAGGGGGGGGGGAGGGGGGGGGGAATTTGAATTTCAGTTTAAGCTGATTGACAGTGTATATAAACTTTCAAATAACATAGACAATATTTCATCATTGTCACTTGTATCTGTCATATGGGTCACAATCCAAGAGTCTCCTTTAGTTTATCTTGAAACAAGTTCTATAAATTTTATGTGTAGCCTAATTGCTATTCTCACATCACTATTGATAGATCTCATTGGTTCATGCATGTCTCATACCACATGACTATTATCTGTATTTTGTAATATTTTTATAAATAAATATTTATTTGCATAAGTGACAGTTTTCATGAATTTCATGGAGATAGACTGACAGTCTTCTTTCAAAGCATATTTTCTCTTTGTAAAATTGAAGAATCTAAGTTTAAGACAAAATATGTCCTAGAGATCAAATATTTAAACTCTGACTCTCAGGTTGCTTTTTCATTTGTTTATCCTCACTTGAAATTATGATGATGATATCTGTAATTACTGTTGCAGTTCACCTTAAATCTTTAAAAACTATATTTTACTTTGCATATATTGCCTCTGCTGTTCACTGTCCATAAAGTATTTGAGTAGTTTTTATCTACAGTGATAGAACTGTTTTCAGATTTAGTTGTTATACAGTATGGTGATAAAAATCATACTGTGATGTATGTTTGTGCAGTAGGAAGAACGCACTTCAATTGTTATGGCCTGTTCCTATGAAATTGTCCTTATGCGTACAATGCCCAATTCTTTTTTCACTATCTATTCCTTCACCTATATGCCTACTTCACCCTGGCCCACTGTTCCACTGTTTGCGCATGGCATTACTGGTTTAAATATAGGGGCATTTTCATTGGTCAAAATAGTTTGAAATTACCAAAGGACATTGAGATGGGGTTATTTTACATATCCCACAATAAAACAGATTTGCCCAATTTTGGTCTGTACATGGATATGTTTTACATACATGTAGTTTTTTCTTTACACTCAGGTATTATCGTAACCTAGAGCTATATTATTTGTTCTCAATTACAGCCACAACCCCAGTTTCTTCTGTGGATAAAAGCTTCAATTCCTCCACTGCTTCAGACTCAGCAGATCAGGATGTAACATCAGTTGATCCAGAGAAAGTCCAGGCATCCTACACAAGTGTGTTAAAACTTATTTCTTTGTATTCAGAGCTGAAAGATGCCCCATCCCAGTTACAGGAACAATATTCACATTTGAAGCAAATAGGAGATGAGATGACACTCTCAATATCAGAACTGAAAGCCTTAGCACAGAGCATAAATGTAGATTCTGCTGCAAAAACTGAAAGCCCTGCTGATGTTAGTGGATCCAGTAAATCCAAATCAAAGCAGAAGAAAAAGAAATGATGTAGAAAAAAAAAAGAAAAAAAAATGTGATAGATTTGTTTCTTCATGTTGTAGCTCTTTGAAATTCATGGCTGCTGTGTTGTTGATGGAATAGATCAACTGACCTCAGGAAGTTGATTAGGTAGTTCAAATATATCGATTCGTTAGCATTTGTGTTAGTCAAGAGTGAAATTAGTAATGGCAGGTTTATGATATGGATCATTGTATTGTCACAAACTATACCAAATATTCTGGTCCTCCTAAATTATTCTCGCCATGTTCTCTGAATTTTAATAGGATACGTTTGAAAAAAAAAAGTGTATAATCCCTTAGACATTGCTGATACTGATTTTAAAAACCTCCTTATATTTAGCTGTATACATGTATTTTACATATCATTTCTCAAGCCGATGGTTACTGAAAGCTTGAAAAGATATACATGTTGTATGGTTCTGATATAGCCTAAAGCATAAGCAGTTAATATTTTACTACCCTGAGAGCCATTTATTTCAAATTCAATATGGATTTATTTTGTCACAACAAATGATAATTACACTCTAACACGGTTAGTAAGAAAACGCTTAAAAAGAAACTTGCGTTATTGAGAAAGAATCTTTGGGAACGGTTT
>JBCEWB010137907.1:0-11021 GCA_039654565.1 Peronia peronii | reverse complement strand
GATGCCAAATTTAATCCTGATACGTCATAAAATGACGCCGTAGCTCAATTTAGAAGGAAACCACCTTCGCCCGAATTTGGTCCATATATCGTGCCCGGGCAGCCTCCACGGCGAGGCGGATTTTTGTCTAGCGCTGCGCGTGGCTGATTGGCATTGCTACATTCATGGTGACATTTCCACAACATTATTACTCGAACACTGGAAAAAGAGTTTCATTCTTTTAAAAGTATTCAATTATGTTCTCAAAACTAGTCTCATCAATCAATAATCAATGTATAATTCAGTACAAATTTGTGAGGAAATAGAGCCCACTGAAAAAATTGTTTTCATAGATTAATGCAGTAAAAGATAAAAAATACGCTATAATCTGGAAGAATGATAACATACCTCTGAACATTTCAGCAGAAATATGACTTTTAGGATCTTTTCTCTTGTGTCTTGAGTAGGTGGTACCAGCGGTGGTCCATAGATTATACTAACTGGCCAGGCTGTTCTCATATACTGGTATAATGAATAAAAATAACTGAACATCACTTCTCTGAATGGCATGGCAGTTGCTCTGGGTCACTCAGTCACGGTCACTCACTGGGAAGAAATATTACTTTGTGATTCTGACTATAGACCACTGTTACTTTTAATTTTATTTCCAAGAGGACCCATCTGTCCAACATTTGTTGAGGTCTCCTCTGGGTTCATCCATTGCAGACCTAGAAGACAAACAAAGTCACAGATTTGTTAAAATAATTGGTCTGGAAGGATGTCTACTCCTACTGTACATGGCAATGACTTGTAGCAAGATAGGCAAACACATTGTAGGCCTACATAGGTTTCAATATATGAGGACAGTTTACAATTTGCCTCTCAATGTTCATATCAGGTGAAAAAACAGTATAACTGATAAAGGTGAATATCATGTTCAGAACCGTTGTTTTCAAAATTCATCTATGTTTCTTAATGAGTTGTAATAATTTAGTTTTCGTATAGAGGTTAATATCTGACAAGAAAATATTGATTGTTGATTTCAGAATACTAGAGTTAATTATGAATTATAGTTCTATATAGTGATTGCAAGAAGAGATATATTCTATAAGATATAATTATAATAGAATCCCAAGGTGTTTTCAGTATAAAGCATTACACCTAAATCATCACAAAGAACTTTTATATCATTTAGATCTATCTCTCATTCAAACCTACAAGGACAGAATGAATTTGACAAAGTCTGATGGAATTAAAATAAAACAAATTACAGTAATGAATAAATAAAATTTAGATTAGATAGATCTATATCTGTCTCCTGTTGAGTAAAACATGTTTTTGTGATGTAAGTAAAATTACAACAGTTTTAATGAGTAATGTCTTCTAGCTTGTCAAGATAACAGTAGCAGTGTTTGGATTCCATCTATACTGAAGAGCGTTTTTTCAAAAGGGGGCATCTAAAACATCTTTTTCTCTAACTTTTTTTAATGCAGATGTGAAGTCCTATAAGATCATTACCCATAGTCCAAGAAACCTGCCTGAAATATTGATTGCATAACAGTCAGTTAAAATCAAAGATTTGTCAACACTAGTGGACTGAGCTGGTTTTGGTAGAACTTTCAGCTAAACTGATCTATTAATGTTGATGAAAATGAATATTTTTTCATATGTGTTTGTGTGGGGAAAAAAAAAAAAATCTTTAAAGCACTTCAACTTTGAAGATGAGCTTAGTGAAATTGGTATAGGCCTAGTGAGGATTCTGATTCAGAGTTAGAATTAAAACTGTCAACTGCGGACTGAGCTTCTTTTGAAAAAAACATGCTATTCCATATTCAATTTTCACAGTAACTATGATGGTTTTGGGGAACCTGAAATGTTCCATAGAAAGTTCCTTCCTTCTAATGCATGATAGCTACCTTAGTTAAAATCCTGACGAAAGTGGACTGAACCCACTTTTGCAAAAACCCTCTTCAATTTCTGAACACTGTCCATTGATGGTGATGAATATATGTGCGAGCTTAACATTGGATTTATAATAGTTTTTCATTGTATGCTTTGACAATAGCCCGTAGGGATCTAGTCTAGTCTCTAGATCTGTCAGGTCTGGATCTCCAGTAGAAAATTAGATCTAGATCTTGACTCTAGATCTAGTGTCTAGATTTGATATAGTTTCAATTTAGATATTTGTAAGAAATCTAGATCTGGATCTAGAGATACAGATCTAGACTCTAAGACATCTTGATCTTGATTCCATCTGAAGTTCTGAACAATGTTGTTGGCATGTATTGTTGTTGCAGTAGTGCTGCACTGATGGTGCTCACTCTAGACAAGTTCTATAACTGGATCCAGATTGATTCTAAGTCTAGATTTAATTTAGGCTACTTACTATTTCACCATCTGCTTCTACATTCGCAGAATTTATTCAATTATCCTTTGTAGTGACAAATCACTGCTTACCGTTACCTAATCCTTATTCGGATCTAGATCTAGGTCTTTAAGTCGTCTGCGAATGTAAACATTGATCGGCTACTCATGATGTCACATAAAGGTTGGCCTGAAAAGCCAAACAATGCCATCGTTCATTTAACATTATCTTAAAAGAAATCCACAATAATAATAACTTTGAGATATTTTCATGTAACAATTAAACAATTGGAATTGCCAATTTCCAAGTTCTTACAGCCTCTGGCATTAATTCTAGCCGCTACAACAACATAAAATCCAATTTGGCTTAAATTTCCCAAGTGGGCGTAGCAGTTACAGCATATTATCGACTTCTGATTATCATTAGTGAGGTTATCAATTATCTCCGGCTGCATGAACTTGTTTATACAACAATGTTGCCACGGAATCAACTTCACAACGGGGTAAAATGATATTCAGCCTCTAGTATCTATATATTGTTAATGGAGAGTAGCAAAAAATAGTTGTTAATACTTGTAGCTGTGAATACTTGCCCATGTAGTCGAAGCGCCTGTAGCGAGCGATGCTGGATCATGCAAGGCTACGCCAGGTTGCGTGTCAGACCAGGCAGAGCCAGGCCAGGCCAGGCTTGCATTGGCTCCCCACATCACCCCATGCTGTATACACGCGGCCCACATTCGTCGACCGCAGGAATTTGCGCCGGATAAGGAGAATGCCGCAAGGACCCATCAGCCTCCGCTACATGTCGATAAAAAATAGAATAAATATAAACGAAATTAATGTGCACATGATCAACGTCAGTCTAGCAGATATATTACACGCCGACAAATACAATGTATTTTTTTTTTAATTCCAGATGTGAAGTTTCTGCTCGCTTTCATATTTTACTTCGTCACGAAACTTCATCGCTGACAAAACAGGGAAGACGTGAATACAAGAATAGATGTAGATAAAGGAAGTTCGGCGGAGTTAAATAAGGAAATGCGTGCGTGAGGAAGAGGGCGCTTGTTTTCATTTGTTTAAGATTCAAGACAATCTGTGTTGCGCGTATCGGGAAATCCTCACAACTCTTTGCTCATGTATATATTCATGCCCATTTGTGTGTGCTAATGTATATGGTTAAATGTACAGATTATGAGATGCTACACGGACGAGTTCATGTACTTTAATAATAACTACTAGTTTAGTTTTTATTATAAAAATAAACAAACAAATAACTGAAAAAAATCAGAGGGCAGTGACTTTTAAGTTTTATGACTAAGTGCAGAGTAAAATCGTGAGAAAACGGGGCATTCGCTGAGTTAAAAAGATGAGTCATTTGAAGATCCGGTTTAAACATTTATAAAGTAATCCATAATATTCTGTCTGATATGGAGCTATGTGCACGGACTACCAGGTAATCAATCAATCAAGTTTGTTAATGACGTAAAATCAAAAGAATCGCATTTGACTTATTTCTATTTTCTTGTGTTCATTTTTAGCTGCTCTTTCGCATGCCTTGCGCTGACAATGTCATTTTAATCACCTCTCTCCTCCACTATCTCCGCACTGACTGTCCGTCCGTCCGTCTGTCTGTCTGTCTGTCTGTCTATTTTTGCTTATTTCTTTGCCTCTATCCTACTATCTCTTTCCTTGTCTCTGTTTGCCGATGCCTCTTTCTGTCTATCTCTCTATCTTTCCTCCCTTCTCTCTCTGCTTTATCAGCCCTTTTTGTTCTCCTCCACTTTACCACAAAAATAATAAAACTTTACCTGATAAGGTGTCAAGCTGCATATGTTCAATAATAATAAACGACAAATACGTGTAATAATATTCTTTAAATGTGACCGAAGTCATTCCACGTTCACTTAAAAAAAAAAAAAAAAATCAGCGGTTACGTAACTTCACAATCTCAATGGTGATTACTTGCAGAATCGGGCCCACAGTGTCTCTCATTATCTTTTATTTTGAATGTTTGAATACAGTGGTAGACACCGAGAATGGTTTCCTTCTAGGAGACTATTTTATCATAATGATATAACTCCATTTAGTCCCTCCGTTCCCCCCCCCCCCCCCCTGGCCGGAATGATTGATTTTTATATTTATTGACAGTGTCATCCTTGTATAAATTTTGATCCTTTTTAGCAGAAGCGTTCAAGTCCATGTATTTGTGAATTTTTTAAATACGTTTTTGTATTGTCTGATTCTGTGGGCCCGAAATATTATCTGAGCCCTACTGACATATTAATGTTTTGCCTATCAACCGTTGCTCATGCACCTCCATCCCACACACACACCTTTTTTTTTTTTTTTCAACGTTTAACGGTGGATCTTGGGACTGCCATAGAAATCCCGTTCTCTCTGTAATTTCATATTGCCCGTTATTCTCGTTACTGTCGTATTGAAGTGATTATGCCATTGATGCTGATAGCTACGAAAATCTTTCCACAAGTTTCTGTCATCTACTTATTCAAATTTCTTTAGTTCTTGAAAATGAAATTAATGTAGAACTATACAGCTCTACTCTTTTCTTCCATGCTTCGAATCTTTTGCATATCTTGACATAGATAGATTTCTTGGTTTTTACTTCAGGTTTGCATCTGTCGTTTGATTTTTATGGAATTAGTCTATATTCATCCCCGCCATCAAAAAATTCTCTGCGTATTCTATTTATAGCTGATAGCGTTGCTTCCTTCACAGACTGGCATTAGAACATTGATAATTGTAGTGCGTATACAGACCTATTAAAATGAATGCTACTATTTTTGTTTTGTTGCTGTTTTGTTGTTGTTGTTGTTGTTGCTGCTGCTGCTGTTTTTCAAAATATTTTCTTCCCAACTAATACGGTCATTTCCATTAGAAAGGTGAAAATCTGCGGCCTTTCTGTATCTCTTTGGTCGATGCCACACAGCATCAATCTGTCCATATCAAAATGAATACTCCGTTTAATTTGTCTTCTTCTTATAGTAGACATGATATAATGGATGCCCCTGAGTGCAGTGCTGAGTGAGTTAATATTAATCGAAGTTCAAATAATTTTATTTTACATAGATCTAACAAAAACACTAACTAAAAGTCAGAATACAACAAAAATATCCACTACAGGTCATAATATAACAAACGCATCATTTACAGGTCGGAATACAACAAAGACATCAACTACAGGTAAGAAGAAAAAAAAGGGGAAATATTATTAATATTATTTCATTCCGATGACTTGGTCACTAGTATGATTTTCAAACATCAACATTATTAGAATTATGACAGAAGCAAATTAAACTCACTGTGAAAATGCATCCACTCAAAATGGTTTCTCCTCTGCTCTCGCTGCATTTGAGGTGTGTAGTACAAGTTTTATTTTTCAAGTAAAAAAAAAAAAATTGGCAAAATCCATACCAGGATAGATAAGCCGGGGTTTGTACAGTGCAGAGACTGAGGGAGAAGAGACGGGTAACTTCCCTTAGATCTCACTACAACCAAACCTCAGCTAACTCGGTACAAATTAACAAATCTCCCAATCTCGCTCTTTCTTTCTTTCCTTAAAACAAAATCAACAGAACAATAGATCTTTTTATCTTTACAGCCGTTTATTACTGCATCCAAAACATATTTATACACAAAATATTAACATTTTATACACTTAAAAAAAAACAAGCGAGCGAGGTCTATCTTTACTGAGGAGGAATGAAATGAAAGAAAAAGAAAAAGAAAAGAAGAATAGAAAGAATGGAAAAGAAAGGGAAAAAGGAAGAGAGAGAAAGAAAGAGAGAAAGAAAGAAGAAAAGGAAGAAAGAAAAAAGGAAAGAATAGGGGGGGGGGGAATCACCATGATTATTATACTTTGACATTTTTTCTTTACCTTCCGTGAAGAGGAACCAATTGGTTCGAAAACGAAATTTGGAAATTTTTATTTTTTTTGCGTTTCTATTATTCTTTTCTTTATATCTGTTCTTTGTTTATTTTTATATTTTTCTTTTTTGGTATTTTTTTTTATTCTTTCATTTTTACTTATTTATTTACTTTCTGTTTTTTTTTTTTTTTTTCATTTTTCACCCCCATTTATTAATGCATTTGTCCATTTATGTGTTGTTTTTTTTTTCATTTATTAAATACCCCAATACCGGTTGACGGTCTTTGTGTTTTTTTATTTTTTTTTAAAGGACACTTCTATGAAATGACTATACTGTGATGCAGATGAAACACATGAAAGGAAGGATAATTATAGTATGAATATTCAGAAATATATAATGCGACAGTCTCTTTAATAAACAATAGTAACATTACTGCGCTGCACAAAGTCCGTCATACTAAGGGAAACGGCACATTCCTGCACTAGGCAGCAATACAACAGTTTCAGCTGTGTCCCTTTACCAAGTACAAGAGGTATAAGACAAGCATTGAAAAAAAGGAAAAATCACTTATTCTCTTGTTGTTTGAAATACGTGAAACAAAAACAACAAAAATTAATAATAATAATAAAATTAAATTAAATTAAAAATACTAAATAAATAAATAAATAAATGAAAAGTAAGAAAAAATTATTAGTATGAGAAAAAAAATAATCATAATTATGGTGATTTTTTTTTTCAGAATTTTCTGTTGCTTATAATTCAACTAGCAAGAGAAAAACTGACCTTCTCTTTCTTTACGATGCTATGTCTTATACCTGGCAAAGGAAAGTAATAACTTCCTGCTGGAAGTTGAAAAGCAAAGTAAATATCGAAATGGTCAGAAATGGCTCATTGTATCTCTAGGCAGAATTGGTTCACTAACAAAGTGTATGACCCTTCATTTTCCTACCCTCAGACGAACTCATTGGCATGAACTTTTGTTTTTTAATGAACAGATTCATAATTATGGATGAGCTCACCTCGGCTAAAGTTATACAACAGAACATGTAGATCTGAATCATCAAACCTGCGAGGGAGGGGTCTTTCGTGTTGAAACATTGATGAGCAACTTTTTTAGGAAGATCCATTGAACAACAACAACAACAATAACAACAACAACAATAACAACAACAAGAACACACAACAACAATAACAACACACACAACAACAACAACAATAACAACAACAACAACAATAACAACAACAATAAAAAATAACAACACATGACACACAACAACAACAACGACAAAAACAACAACACACAACACACAACACACATACACAACAACAACAGCACACTAACAATACATAACAATAATAACAACAATAACAACAACAACAACAACAACAACACACAACACACAACAACAATAAAAATAAAAAACAACAACACACGATACACAACAACAACAACGACAAAAACAACAACATACAACACACACACAACAACAACAACAACACACAACAAACAGCAACAAGAGCAAAAAGAGCAGCAGCAGTTGTAGTAGCAAAAGCAGCTGCAACAACAACTGCATCAATATTATTGATAAGAATAATAACAATAATTATGGTGATGTCACCTTTAATGATAAATCTTAAGAGTTATACACAATAAACGACTAAAGAAGATCTACAACATAAAAGGTTTACAATCAGTTTGACTATAAACAAATAAATAAACTAATATTATTATATATAAGTGTATTATGTTTTAATTCTAATTTTCAATTAAAAAAAAAAAAGAATTCTTCTGTTCAGTGAAAAAAAGACTTTATTGATTTTTTTTCTCTTTTCAAATAACAAAACCTTATTCATAGTTTAGATTTTTTCTTTATTCTTTGTTGCTCAGGCGTAGAGCAAGCAGGCTTGAAAAATTGGCATTCCATCAATTAAATCAATTTTTATCTTATTAATTCTCCAGATCTGTTGTTGTTTATTTTTATTGTTTGTTTATTATTGTTGTTTTTTTTTGTGTGTATTTAGTTACCTGTAGAAGCTCTATGTCTTGATATTCAAGAGATTTACGCAAACTGATAATAGCAGTGATGATGGTGAGGATGATAATTTGATGAATCCATGCGGTGTCAGAAACGTAGCCGAACAACACCACACGCATTTTAACAACAACACTGCAATATACCTCACACATGACAGTCAAGTAAAGAATAGCAAAGAATAAGTAGTAAGGACTATTGCATCTTTCACAACCATCGAGCCAATACCCAAATCATGATAAATTTTAACAGCCCATCAGGCAGTGGACGGCTGATGCGCTGTGGGTAAACGTACGGCCGGGTGCAACTAGATAGAACCGTTAGTTACGTAAGGGACAACCCCGGCATCGGGAATTTCCGCGCGAGTTAACAAATCTCCCAATCTCTTTCTTTCTTTCTTTCCTTAAAACAAAATCAACAGAACAACAGATCTTCTCATCTTTACAGCTGTTTATTACTGCATCCAAAAACATGTTTATACAGAAATATTAACATTTTATACACTGAAAAAACAAGCAAAATTTATTTTATAGGGGCATGACTACGTTGGCTGATAACCTTTTGAACACAATAAAACTAGTACAATCTATAGATTATTTCAACCACCACCTCACTTCCGTTCTCTTTTCTGCTCTTAGGATCTCTGTCTGTGCGGTCATGTCTAAGCTGTGGTAAATATTATTTAGTTATACTATTAACATTCACTGCGTTTCTCCAGTAGAAGGCATTTCCATCTCGTGTGCACACGAGTTTGTCAGTGGTTTATATCAGTTTCTCGCTTTTTCAGTGCATTTGCACTCCGTTCTCATCCCCCCTCCTCTCCCACAGCATCATCCTCGTAAGCTTCTAAAATAACTGAGAAATGTATTTGATTTTTGTAAACCTTCAGTTCATATGTTTCTGCAGTCTTATTGTGCTAAAAGAAAGAATCTGCTGTTATTAATGTTACCACGGTATTTATTGCATTTTATTGCACATGAAGTTTACCGCTATATTTATTGTTTTTTTACTGCATATTTCATTTCATGTTTCCACTGAGTACATTTCATCTGTAAATCTCTTATTGTTCCATAGTGAATATTTTGTTTTGTTGATACATTCACGATGATGATGGTTTAATAATCGCAAATTAATTATCTATCTTGAAGTCTCTGCCAGTCCTCTCCCCTGGCTAACTGACTTGGTGTTCTTAAAGATCAAGAATATTCTGGCTAATAAAAACTTCATCTTTGAAATGAAATTGAAATCGAACGGGTGGAATATGTCTCAAACGTCATGAAACAAAAGAGAAATGACGTCGAACCAGTAGTAATAATAGAGTATATCTTTAATCTCATGAAGGAAAAGAAGCTGGGAATGGGGTTGAGGTTGGGGGAAGGGCCGAATGAAAAAGAAAAGGGGACCTGAGAGTTCGATACTCCGTGATCTGTGGCAGAACATGCCAGCAATGCTGGATATCTATACCCACTCAAAGCCTTCTATATGAAGATGATTGTCTCGGCTCTTTGTCGTCTTAAGGTGCGAGCATAGTCCAGGACAGTACCCTATATTATCATTTACACCACATAGGTCACGCTAACTTCGATATTATCAATGGAACTAAAGGAGCAATTTCAATGGCTGCCGATATCCTGACTTCTTGGACAGGACTGGCTGTGTTAATCTGAGCCTCTGGTGGAAGATAAAACGTCTGATCTACACTTAATTAAGTGCACTAAAAGAACTCGTGGCAATAATATAGTAACTATTTTATAGTTAAGCAAAGATGTCATTATGAGAGTAAAATGTTAAAACATCGAGACATATCTGTTCGTAGTTCTGCCTTTTAGAGCATTATAGGCCTACCTTGTGCACACGTAATAGCTAAAATTACATCAGGATTAAAAAGCTCCATAATAAGTAATATATATTTTAAGCATCCTGCCGAGATAAGCCATCTACAAGTGGCTGAAAGGCGCAAAGAGAACGTAGGGTAACATTTCAAGAGACAAAAAGGATCCTTATCTTCTGGCAGTCGTGGCCCCAAATGTATTGATATGAGTATCATAAGTAATGCTCCTAAAAACTGAAAATGTGAGACCGAGGTAAAATCACATTTTTCTAAAAATAGAGTGTCGCATGGCAACAGAAAGTGGCGCGAAAAAGCCATCTATTAATGGCACTCACGACAGGCTAGATCCCCTTCAAGGCCAAGAACGCTTTGTTGAATCCATGGTCAAGTCCTTAAGGTTTTGCCCATTTTCAGAATCAGTTCGCTGTGTCTTAACTTTGGTGTTGTTCCCATGTCGTCAATTCTGCACCTTCGCCTCTTTCTCTCTGCCCTGCCCATCCGCTTGTCTCTGAGTCTTATTTCCATATGGCTGCTGCTTTGTGTAGCTCGAGGATTTGTTTGTTTTTCTCAAGCCTTTCAATCCTTAGAAAGTAGGACTATCTCGGCTCTAAAAGGCTGCCTGTTTTTTGGTGAGAATTTTTGTGGGTAGAAATTTGGATTTTTGAAATTTTCCCTGGACAGCGACACGCCGCCTATTCTTCATCGATTTTTAACTGTCAAGGGTTCTTTAACGTGCGTAACGTACACACGGGACCTCCGAAATATAGTCGCCCTTGTCCGAGAAAGCTAGACGTCGGGCTTCCCTACCCCGAGGAAGCCAGGGGACCGTTGAGTCACTGAAAAAATGCAGGTTTTCGATTTTCGTGTCCTCCCATCCTCCAATGGGAAGATACGCGAGTCGACCCGGCTACAACTTCACCGACG
>JBCEWB010137896.1:0-11021 GCA_039654565.1 Peronia peronii | reverse complement strand
TGTTTTTCAACTTTTTTGGTGTATTTGATTAGTTGCTGGTGGACAGTCATCTTAATTTTAAGACATTTTTCGTAAAATGGTGATGATAATGATGATGATTTGGCTAGCGATATTAATTCATTTTATTAACTCAATTCAAAATTCTTCATATTGTTTTTCAACTTTTTTGGAGTATTTAATTAGTTGCTGGTGGACATTCGTCTTAATTTTAAGACATTTTTCGTAAAATGATGATGATGATGATGATGATGATGATAAATACATTCCAGCCTATGTATTTCAGCATGATGGTTGTTTGTTTACATTAGTAAGTTAGATATTTTATGGCTGCCTGCAAAGCTAAAGCCATTGACCTCCTCCAGACGTCTCTGTCCTCTACTCTATGGGATCCAAGCAATCCCATCTCTGTCTATTCATGGAATGTTATCATCCCATCTCTTCTTTTATCTCCCTCGTCTGGAACTGCCTCTTTGTACGCAAACACTGTTCGAGCGACTCCGACTCGCTTCAGTCCCTTCTACCGGCAAAAGTATCCATTGACCCACCTTCCGTCTCCAAATTCAAACTGTGAAACTCTATACTTTATATTGTCTGTGACAGTGAACATATCGCATAATAATGTTATTTAGCCAAACCATTTCACAGAGGAAGCAAAGTACAAGTATAGCGTTCGTCCACGACACTCGGCTTCGGCCCGTCTCGGCTCCATTTGATTATCCAGTGAATCATCCATGTCTCCAAAATAAGAAAGAACACAACTATATATTAACAGGAAAGAGCATGACACTAGACTGATATGAGTCGGAGACGACTGCACCGTATTTATTCCTTTAGAAAGTCGATTTGTGTTATGAAAACAGTACTGATGTCACTGGATACACGACCATGGATGTACTAAAAATAGCTGTTTTTAGCACATCTATGGCTGAGACTGAAGTGGATCGAAAACAGATTCACTGTGTTTGTGTACTTACTATGCCTTGCGATATGCCTATTACATAATAATGTTCCTTTCAACAATCTGATTATCCAATATATACACACTCTTCCATATGCCTTTAATATCTCCTATATGCATTCAACCGCGTTAGGCGCAATATAGCCGCAATCGAGCTGTTGCACCGTTACATCTCAACAAAAACAAACAATCAAACAAGCACAATAGTGTCTACGCTGACCCATACACTGATCATGTTCTGCTATTCTCTGTAGCGAGAGCTCAAAGGCTCTGTAGTATTAAAGGTCCTGCACTCGGGCTCCAGCGGCAAAGGCGACAATCTTCCACAGAAAGAGGTAAAACCCACATAGGGGAGAACTGCCTTATCTAACACAGCATCATGACTTACTTACCTGCGCACTTGAACTCTTTACTAACCCTTTATTTTCCAGCTGGGGTTACTTCTTCTAGGAATGCTTTCTAGGCCAGGTGTCTCCGAAACGTCATAGTTTTCGAGACAATTGATCATAGCATGAATTTTGTAATGTGATCATTTGAATTTTGGCACAAAATTTGAATTTTGATACGATGTACGACTGATCGTTTGAATTTTTGGATTGATTGTGATGTGAGTTTCTGTACAGTTGATATGTCCATATGAAATGATGATTTGTACATGACGAAACATGTGAAAATGATATGTTTAGGTTAGCTAGTAGATTAGCATCGGTAGTCGGAAGACAGCAAAATATTTAGAATAGCTGTGGATTTAACATTATTTACTTGCCTTCTGGCGCACAATAGTGGCTGTTTCTGGGACACCTGACCTCCTGATCTCAAAGACCTTACAAGTTGTTTTGCAAGTTCTTTGACCTGACCCATTAGATCATGAGCATAGCCAGGAATGTATCCAAGTCATGGGAATGTCACGTGTCTGCACATGCCTGGACTTTCTCTGCCCTGCCCTTTCCGCCCAATGAGCCATTGTTTTCTTTCAGCCAGCTGAGTTACTGATCTTTGTTTCTAAGGTTTACACAGACAAATTGCTTCCCTTTTCTGGGCACATACGATTTAAACTAGCATTGCAAAAAGAGGAGGAAAAAAGCCTACTTGCTTTATTTCAAACATGCTAACTACCAAATTGAAAAAAAAAATTAAAACAATAATATAAGAACAAAATTGTTGTAATCTGAAGATTCTTTTAGAATTGCTCTTAGATTTTTTGATTTTTTTTTTAAAGAAAAAGGGAGTAAAGATTGTTTTGTCTAGTTCATGCTTGTTCATGCTTCGTGTACTTCAAGGGGAAAATACATGTAATTCTACTGACTGAAAGAATGGCCCATTTCATTTTTCATGCATTTAAAATCTTGAACTTATCCTAACATCATCTTTTATTCTCTCCGAAATTTCCTGGTGCAAGCTGGTGGGGTTTTGAAGCTATGCTCTCTCCATTTATTGGTACCAGCTACTGATGAGTTCCTAGAACAATAGGAGCGCTATCAGGAAGCAAAGTTTCATGGTCCGAAGCTTCCAACAGTCAGCCACTTATTACAGAATGATGAGACAGAAGATAATATGTCAAGCCAAAAAGCGAGGAAGTCATATGGCCCAGAAATATTCATTAAATTTGGATCTTCAACTTAGCCAATTAATCATTTACCATACTACTGCATGAATCACTCCAAGATCGTTCGCAGAGGTTAGAAGAGTACTTATGTAAGAACATCGTAGGATAGGAATTATAAGGTAATGCCAACGCTTGAGATGGATTGGTTATCAGTGACAGCAGAGAGTACAAGACAATGACAAGACCCGGGTTGTAAAATGAATGAAGAAACTAGAATAGTAAAATCCCCAAACTGATGTTATATTCAAACTTCAATACCGACGACTACAAGGCAGCCGTAATATCTGGGGTTGTGAAATTAATTTGAACCTTAAACACTCGTTATGATATAATATACAAGTCCTTTCTGTCTGAACACCTCACGGAATCACATAGGCCTACTATTATGGTAAGAAACTTGTTGGTTCTTATTGCCTTCAGGCCATAGCTGGCACTTCTAGAACATGAATAAACATTATTGTAGAAACCATATAACACCGGCAATAATTCTGTTGGCATCCTGAAAGCTAAGTTGAGAATCTATGCAGTTGTTACCATTGATACGATCGCAAGATAGGTACATTAGGTGCGACTCGTACATTCGGACAAGGCCATTGATTTCCTCTCTGGGCACATTATTACCGTTTTGGTTTTGATACCGCAAAGTGGTTGGCACGAACCAGATGATAAAGTTTGGTGGCATCAGCTTGCAGTAAGAAACTAGGAATTTTGGTTTGTGTATTTTCTTACTTAGACGCCATTCCGTGACGGATTTGTTCATGCTATTATTTTGGTGGCTGGTTTCCTACTATTTGCAGATGCATACATTTTCTATTTTTATTGATTTCATTCGTTTATTCATACTCTCTATCTTGGGTTGGTCCCTTCAGTTTCCTCGCTCGTTGTCTCACTCTCTTTCTCTGAACTGCTGACTTTGTTGCCAACTTTCAGAAAGAGGCACGTGGTAGTATTATACTCAGGATTATCCCCAGCCTTAGAGTCTACGTCCCGCAGTGCGAGGTAACTCTTACTCTACACCCAGAGTTACTGTTCCTTAATGTCACACTGATTTCTCCTAAACATTACTGGATGTGGAAAGTGGCAAATGATGTCGAAAAAAAAAAAAAAAAGATTTTAAAAAAAAAAAAAATCATATTAATTTAAAAAATTAATGTTGTCACGTGTCCCCATCGTTTATGTCGATGTGTATAAAGTTCAGCTCTGAACATTTTTTAATCATGTGATGTGTCTGTTTCACCAGAAGGAAGTTGTCGTCTTGGCTCTTTGTTTCAGTTGCATGGCTTTTGTTAGTATTTGTCTTTTAGTTCATTATATTGTTCTCGAATGTGCTCGAATTGTGAACAGGAAATTGTCAAAGCCAGAACAAATGTAGATTCAGGCTACACACATTTAACAATGAGGACATCTGCTGTGAAACGGTTGTTTTCCTTTTTTGATTAGATAGCCTTTTATTTATTTATTTATTTTGTCCTTATTTATTTATTTATTCATTCATTCATTCATTTGTTTATTTATTTTATTACCTATTTATGTATTCATTTTTATTATTATTATTTATTTGTTTTGTATCTTCATTATTTATTTTATTTATTTGTTCATTCACCAGTTTATCATTTATTTATTTAGTAGGACTGTTTTTATTTGTTTATTTATTGGTCTTTACTGTTTGTATTAGCTATATTTATGACCAATTTTTGTTTTGTCCATTCATCTTTCGCTGATTTATTCACATAGACATTGTTGTCTATCCATGTTGTGGAAGTTCTTTTCTTGCTGCATTGAAAGTTTTAAGTTCGCGATTTTGTCTCGTCTTTGGTTTTTATTCATTGGTTTCCAATAAAACAGCGGGATGGGAAGGATTTGAATACAAGGACCTGGATTGTTTTTTCCCGGTGACTCAACTGTCCCGTAGCTTCATGGGTGGGGAAACAGGACATCTAACCTTCTTGGATAAGTGTGAATATAGTTTGGAGGTCTCCTGTGTAAGTTAGGCACATTAGAAACTCTTGACAGTCAAAAATCGGATAAAGAGTAGGCGGAGATGTTGCGGTCCATGCAAAATTTCCGAATTCCAAATTTCTACCTAGGGCAGGGTAAGTACTTAAAGCTGAGATAATCCTGTCTTCTTAGGATTGAAAGGCCACATTCATAATAAATAATAATAAATTCCCGGCAGTCTGTGAGGCTCGCAAACTGTAACTGCTCAGGATTTTGCAGTCTGTGCACATAGTCCCAGTTTATCGTGTCATTTGGTTTTGGCTTAAGGCCATGGTGATCAGTGCTCTTGGTGGCTGGCCATAGGGTGAATCTGTGGTTTGTGTTCCACACCTAGAGAGGAAGATATGATAGTACTAGATGTGATTTTGGACTTTGGATAGAAACATTTGGCCAATTGTGACAGAGGCTAATTGAAAATAGGGGATGAAGACACAGAATGACTGGCGTTTTAAAAATTGCAGTCAGGAATATTAGAATCTGGTCCATCTGATCTTCCACTCTGCATTTCCCTGAATAATGATCATCGTGGTTTCTCAAACTGTCTAGCAGAGCCTGTAGGGTTATAAACTAAATAAATACCTTAAGTATAATCTGAAAAACAAAAAAAAAACTGCAACTTTATCACATACATATTATTCATATCTTGTGATTTTACAGTTTACAATCTCTTTACGCTTTCCTACTTCCTGCGGGTGGTTATTTCGGTTGTCTTCTGAAATTGCCATTGCTCTGGTAAGCTTTAATCCAACTGAAAGAAAAAAAAACAACAAATGTTTGAAGATATCTGAGGATAGCTAAAGGAGGATGTAATAATTTTGCAATTTTCAGTTATGTAATGTAAATTTTTGAAAATCAGGAAATAGTGTCTTCTTTCCAAAAGATGATATTTTGTAGTACTATTTTAAAGGAAATAATATACATGCAAAAAAAAAAAAAAAGAAAGAAAGAAAAAATCTGTGCATGCATCCTTATGATTGTGTTGTATGTCTTAGGGCATAGAAGAAACTTTTGTCAGTTGATCTACATCTCTATGGGTCACATGTTTGTGATTTTCTTTCCAGCCACAGTTTTCTTTGCTTTTCTTGTCTCTGTGTGCTACATTTCGTTCCCTCACTGATAATGTTTTGATTGATGTTGTTGTTTGGTGTGATACTGATGAGCATATTCTTATTTAGTCACAATAACTCACCCTGAAATATAATTAATCCATGTACAATCGTAATGGATTCCGAGACATAGAGCTAAGTACTTGTATGCCTCTTTATGAACGTCTTTCATGAGAGAAAAAAAAAATGTGTCATTTTCTAAGCATCAAGTCTTTTTTTTTTTTTTTTTTTTCAACAATGTTACCTTATTTTAAGAGTAGATGTTGACAGTAGAATGTACTTCCTTGAGTAATGTTAGACATATTTAATTATTGCTTTGAGTGGTTGGAAAACACTGCTGAGAATATTATTAAAAGTGCCAGTGACTCTTGCCTTGCTCCTCTTAACTCCAGTGACAGTATTATATTACAAATTTGAATTGTTTCTCAATTTAAAGTCAGAAGTTGCCTTAAGATAAAACTTTGACTAGTGTTTACTAGTGGCATTCAAGAGTTATGCAAAATATTTTATAATGGACTTTTTTTTCTGGCCACAATAGCTTACAGCTTATTATTTTGTCACATACCAGTGGCTGAAAATGTTCTTGGATAGGCTGAATGACTAGAAGTTATCCCTAAAAACTATCTCAGTGAGAAATATATTTTTCTTGCCTTCGGAATATTTGATCAGTTATAATAATGTCATTATGTGGGATGAAGAAGTTTATGAATAAAAGTAGAGAAACCATAATGGTAAATTTGGGGAAGGAGCAGTTAAGAATATCGATAACATATCACTGCATATTGTGGCATGATACAATAACCAGATTGAAGCCAACAGCAATATAGGACAGTGAAAGTTTTATGACTGTGATATGTTGTTTGATTGGAAATTGTTCTCGTTGAGACATATAGTTGTTATCATGAAAGAAAGATTTCAGTCAAATATATTTTATTACGTTGGGTTACACTTTCAATGAGCTCATTGATGAGACATCAAATTACAGTTTTGTTATGTGCTGCACCCCCAGATTTATGTGCGAGCATTATTCTCGTACGAACCACGTGACGACGACCTCATTCCATGCTCTCAGGCTGGTGTGCCTTTCAAAGTCGGAGACATCCTCAGGGTGAGTAACTAATAGTAAAAGTAAGAAGGCCTTAATCAAGTGCTTGTTCTCATTCTCCCATAATACTCAATGGAAGCCTTTTACAACTTGCTATTGCAGACACTCATTTATGCCCTCAGCCTGTTGAGAAGCATAAGAGAGGGTTGTGTGTGAGGCCCTCAGATCCTTACTGGTTTAACAATAGTATTCTCTATCTCAGGCTGGCTACCTGTTTTCATATGGGTAGAGTCCACAGGTGGATGTCATCTCTAATGGTCAGGTGTGACCAAGGCTTGGGTCAGATTCTGTTGTCAAACAATTGGAACATCATATCCCTCACTGGACATTTTGTCTTTGCTATGTATTTTACTTTCATCCTTCTCTAAAATGATGCCCCCCCCCTCCCTTCCCTCCCACCCATCCAGCTATCTTTGAGTTTTATTAAATTTGTTAATATGTTAGTATGGCGTTCATTGTGTGATCATGTGTGTATTAGTCTGTGTACAATGTTTGTTGTGTATGTAACTTGCCCTTTAGTGGAAATAGCAGTACAAGACAGTGACCTGACTATCCAGTTCTTTTATGTTTTTAGCACTAAGAGAAATAAAAAAAAAAAAAAAAGATTCTAAATGTTAATGTAATACAGGGGACTGTTTTGTTATACTATGCCCATGCTGATGTGTATGGGTCTGCGTGCTCTGGTTTTATTTTCCATAGCTCATCTCCTTGTGAAAAGAACAGGACCTTCACTTTTACAACCACATATCCAGTCTATGTTTTATGGTATTGGCACTGATGTTATGTTGACGGCCTATTCTGTCTCAAAAGACCATCGCACCCTGAAAAGGTTTTTCCTCAGTCTTTTCTTTGATTGTCTCTTTGCCTCAGTTTGTAGCATAAGTGACTCTCAAACTGACAAAGCTAGTCTGCTAGATTCTGGTCATTAATAGAAGATCTTCCATATGGACAGATCATCAGCAAAGATGATTCTGACTGGTGGCAAGCCAAGAAATGGGAAGCCAAAAGTTCTGGACCTGCTGGCCTTATCCCCTCCCCAGAATTGCAGGAATGGCGGACAGCATGTGCAGCCATTGAGCGGGCCAAACACGAGCATGCGGGTAAGCTAGCAATTTATCTGAGTTTGTTTGTTGTGGGTTTTTTTTGTCTATTTATGTATCGAATTAGGGACAAATATGAACAAAGGAGACAATAAGGCAAAAAAAGTCTAACCAACACAAATGCACTGTCTTTCACCTGTAGATAGCGCTATAGGCCATGTTCATCAAACATTGGTAATTTCAGTTCTGAAAGACACTGCAGGAGCTGATCTATATAATACATATAGATCTACCCAATACAGCATCAATGGAGATTGCAGACAGTTTCAATCATCTAGATTGACTAAAAGAACCAGAATTTATCTGGCTCTTTTAGTCAAATCTAGATTATTGAAACTGTCTGTAATCTGCATTGATACTGCTATCACTTCAATTTGTTCATAAAATTGGTGATCAGTAACTATATAAAGTAACGCTTTCTCTTTTATGTTCCAATTTTATTCTGTTTAGCCCTAAGATTTATCACATAGGATGCCCTAAGATTTGTCATATAGGATCTTTCAGTTACATCATATTGGAACCAATTAAAAGAAAAATATCTCACAGCAGTGGATAGAGAATAGGTCAGACGGAAATTGGGTAATTTTGAGTTAATGTGATGAGTGAAGTGGTTTGTCTCCACAGTATGTATGTTTGTATGTATGTTTGTCTCCATAGCCAACTGTTCCTGGTTTGCCCGCAAGAAGAAGGACAAGTACCTGGCCAAACACAACGCTGTCTTTGACCAGCTGGACCTCGTCACATACGAGGAGGTTGTGAGATTGCCACAGTTCATGAGGAAAACACTCGTCCTTCTTGGTGCCCACGGTGTGGGCAGGCGACACATCAAAAATACCCTCATCACGGGACATCCAGACAGATTTGCTTACCCTATACCACGTAGGTTCTCTTTCTCTCTACCTGGCAAATGTAACTGATAATACTGCAGAACAAACCAAAAATTCATTGAAAACTGTAGAGGTTGTTATTTTTATTCTCTTATTGATTTATCTACACACTGAGTTCTCATACTTAATTGCTGATCTCCTTGACCGTATTTGTAATTTGTAAAGCCATAATGTATATGTACAGATTCAAAAATTGGTAAATTCAAGGGAACAAGCAGATTGATTCAAACAGCAACATAAAGTTCTCCACAATCTTGTAAACATTTACCATACTAATAGAATTTTGCAAACACAGTCATTCTTGTGCATCCCTTTCTAGAGTTTGTAGGTCTACTTTAAGTAGCATTTATGACTAAATAGCTGCAAACATGAAGGAGAAAAATATGCCTTGTGACCAGGGCAAAGAAGTCAAAAACCGTGCGGGCGATAAAAATCCACGGCCGTTTTTGGTCGTTTTTAACTACTTTCCGACTAAGATACTAAAATTTTTTTTGTTTTCACAAAACGACAATTTAGCATTTTTTAACTTGAAAAAAGAACAATTTTGGTATCATAGTCAGAAAATAGTAAAAAAACGGTAAAAAAAAGTAATTGTAACTCGAAATCACCCGGCACGACTTCCAACTCATTTGCCCTGGACGCAAGACATATTTGCCTTGCTCAAATTGCTGTCTGGTATCATGTCATCACAATATTACAAATACTTTGACCACTTCTCGCATCATTCATATCTATATGTGTATATATTATTTGTATGTATGCACAAAGATGTAGGTCCTGTGTTTTAGAGAAAAAAAGCCACTTATTGTATGAATGTAATATTATCAAAATGTTCTCAACTTTTTCAGACACAACCAGACCTCCTCGCAGCGACGAAGAGGATGGGAAGAATTACTTTTTTGTCACTCATGACGCCATGATGAGGGACATTGCCAACAACGAATATCTGGAGTACGGGACACACGAGGATGCCATGTATGGGACCAAGCTGGAGACGATACGAAACATTCATGCACGAGGCTTGATGGCTATTCTGGATGTGGAACCACAGGTATGTCAGCCCTTTCAGGCCATTGCATCTTATATTGAATGCCTCCAAATAAACTTCTTTGAGTTAGAGTGATCAAAGGAAGAATAAATTAAATTTTGGTGACATATTTTCATCGTTCTGTGTTTTCCATCTTTTCATACTTCAGAACTCTGTGCTAAAGAGGCTGATTGTTGGTATAACTGTAATAAAGCTTGAAGATATGGATTGAAACTTTGTTTTTTTAGTGACATTTGTTCACTCCATTCAAGTTCTTAATTATTTGAAAATTTTGGCAGAATCAAAATCCACAGAGAAGAGATCATTAAATATTATGAAAAGGATATATTTTTCAACAATTTACATCTCTGATCAGATTACTGCTTTTGGATATTTTGAGTGGATTTCACATAAAATAGCACATCACTGTTGAGCCAGACACCATAAAATAGTTACCTCTCTGTCATTATTATTGGCATTAAAAGATTTTATCAAATAACTACATTTATATATCATTGAAATTTTCTTTACTTATTGATCTGCACACTGTTATTTCTGACATGGATTACATGAATGTTTGATCCATAGACATTTTGCTGCTCTCATTGTTCAGTAGGTCTTTGTCTGGATATCATTGGAATGGGAGGAATTCCATCAAAAACTCATTAATTATTATTTTGTTGCTCCTAATAAAATATTGTTCATTCCCAGGCAGCTGTTTGTGTCTATACTGGAATTAACAATAGGCTTACTCCTGGCTTTTTGCAGTTCAAACAACCAATTATTATTTGCTGTTGAATAATATGCGAATGCCCCCAGTTTTCTTATATGCTTCTGAGTGGACTGGATTGCTAACTACATGTAAAATGTGCTTGCTGAGTTCTTACGCCATGAGTGGAAGACATTTGGAACCATAGTTATTAATACACATTTATGTTTTTAGAAAGTCAAATTTTTTGAAAACAGATTTTATTCAGTTTCATCAAGATTTTATTTAGTACATGTAATTACAGCAGAAGCAAATCTGGAAATCTTTTTGAATGGGAATATGATTGCAAATATAGTCTAGATGCTGATACAGTCGAGTCCACTCAAACCGAACTCTGATAATACGAATTTCTGATAAATCGAATAAAAACGAAACCATCGATTTTTTCTCCTCTTTGGGCCATTTAAATGCCTCTCGCATAAATCGAAGCCATCGCCGTGAGTTTCTTTTAAATCGAACCGGTCA
>JBCEWB010137885.1:0-11021 GCA_039654565.1 Peronia peronii | reverse complement strand
TCCGTGCTCTCTCTCTCAATGCGTGTTCCCCCCCCCCCCCCCTCTCTCTAGGGTGCTATCGAAAATTCGTTTGTGCGCTTTTCTCTTTCCCAATCTTTCCTTTTGTTTGAGATTGACTATAGATATGGGATAAAAAATAGCGTTGTACATCCGCCTTTTTATCTCGCCAAACTTGTTGAGTGTACCTGTGTGGGCTCTAGAATTCCAAGACTTTATTGGGTTTGTCACCCTGAGACCTTAAATTATTTCAGGACATGACTCGGCATTCCGCGAAATTTCAACATAAGACATAGCCTTTACAGGGAAGGCCCAATAGGATGCTTGAGACATTGCCACTACAGTTAGAGAAAGGTAACAGTATCCTTAATCACACAAATCAGCTCAGTGCGTGTACAGGATACGATATGTGAATAATTTAACTCAATGACCCCACGACGCCAGTGCCGGATTTCATTTTTCATTTTGACTTTTGGATGTGACGGCTGTGAGTGTGATGTCTAATCTGGGAAAAACATTAACTCTTAAAGTGTTGATAAAAAGGCTTTAATGTCAGGGTTTCTCAGATACTGTTAATTTAAGAGTGGGTAGTTCATACCAGTGGGCGATAATATAAGCTTACAAGTAGGCCTACTATGTCATTTTTCTGTATGCTTTCTGGAAGGGAATTCCAAAGTATGATAAGCAAGTACTAAATGAGCAGATGAGCTCCTTGACAGTTTTAGAGTTAAGTTCCACATCTGAATGGCTTGTACAATTTTCATTAGCTAACAAAATGGCATTGATTTTACAGTGATATAGAGGTGACAACAGAATAAGGCCCTGACACCGAAATAATCAGCTGATAATGACAAGTCCGAGATGGGAACATACCCGGTAGCGAGTTAGCGGGCATTCCCGGATGTCCGTCTCGGGGCCTGTTTACCAAAGAATGACAGGATTTGTGCCTGGCAAATAATATAGAGTGAAGGCGAACAAGGATCTGCCGGGATAGGGTATACTGCTATAAATAATTATGCATGATCATATCGTACTTGTGCGTGATATTTGCATATCCTTCAGTTTTAACTAAGCTAAGATCTTTGTAGGTATTCTGTCTGCCTTTCTGACTTTCTGTCTCATAGGTCAATTTCCTACCCGCATTCCCCATTCCTCTTGCACGAGTCTTCACACCCATTAGACTATATACAAACAGCAAAACTGTAAACACATGTATTTCATTAATGAAACAGAAGATGGCTTTTTTGTTGTTGTTGTTTGTTTGTTTAAAGAGCTTAATTTGCATTTCAATTCTCATTCACCTCAGCTGTTTCATGGTGTTTGTTTTTTGTATTACTTATTTCAGCAAATAATCTGCCACAGTTCTCCGGTCGGATAACATGAAAAGAAACTAACATAGTAGGAACAACAACAACAACAACAACAATAACAACAACAACAACAACAACAGCAGCAACAATAATAATAATAATGATAATAATAATAATCAGTACATTGTCCAGGCCTATCAAAACTTTCACTAAATTCTGAATACACATTTGCAGCTAGGAAATCAATTTAGAGGAAAAGAATGCCATGTTTAACTTCAAAATCATCATCTGAAATACTGAAGGACTGAGATAAGCACCTTTGGGGTCTGAAAGGCCCATAAAATAAGAAATGTGAAGAGCGTCAAGCATCTGAACTGAAAGTTTTCTTTCTGAACAAGAATCATCTCAGTAAAACATCATTGTATCCGCGGAAACTGTCATTCGTACACAATAATAAAGGAGCATATGTATGGGCCCACAACAAATGTATGCAACAAGAACAACAATACGAATAGTAATAATAATAACAATTTAAAGAAAAAAGCGAACGAAGACAGAAGAATACAGACACATTCAAAGGAGATGAACAATACATAACCGGTAGATTACTAGATACCATTATACACCCAGTCCCAAGTTTTCCGCCACCGGTACTTAAAAAAGAACATTTTCTTTTTCGTTATCCCCCCCCCCTTTCACCCCCAGCTCCTCCCTCACAAATACACATTTGTTCCAACTACATGTAGTTCCATTCCTTCATACGAAGGCAGTGTTTGTTTGTTTTTTTCCCCTCATATTGTGAACAAATTTATTCATGTCTTTCCTGTTCATATATGCATTTGATACATGTATGGAGATAAATATTTATTTATTTATTTTTCATTTCCCTGATGGCAGCATTTTTGTTCTGTAGAAAGCTAATGCTATTTCTGATTGAAATAATTTCACGCTTGTTGAAATTCTTTTCAGATAGGAGGGCTTGTTTTCCCGCTGTATTTAACAATCATTGGCTGTCAAATCAAATGTAGGTTTCCCTCCAATATCGGGCAGTGTGCGCCAATGTCGATCTGCAGTCGATCTATTTTCTACGCAATGCTGTCCGCCTCCCGATTTGTGAGACATCTGTAACGTTATGGTCTCCTTCATGAGATTACAACAGAATTTATTAATTTTGTTTTAATCTAAAAAATTCAGCTATTATCGTTATCGAGAATTTTATTTAGTTTCTATAATTTTGCGTATATTTATACCACTGTCTCAAAAAAAAAAAAAAATTAAAAAATCTATAAGCAACAGGCTTCCATGTTAACATATTTCACAGTAATTGTTTGTGGACCTCCTTCGGTCTTGGAAGACTATGGAGTTGCGCTCTGGCAAGTGAAGTCCGACGCTGATCTGTCTCTGTGGTCTGCCTTGCCTCGTGCTTCGTAGCAAGTGTCTCTCCGAAGTTGGAGAGACCTTTCTGCACAGTCTGTCTCCAGGCTGACTGTTCGAGGGCTGTTGCTTCCCAGTTGTTCTGATCAATGTTCAAAGCTTTTAGGTCCCTCTTGCATTATGTAATAAAAGATATAAAAAAAGTTTGATACCCGACTGTGGGAGAAAGGGGCTTTAATACTAATAACTAACATTTTGGTTCATATTTCAATGCTCCAGCGCATCTGGTGAAAGTATCAGGTAAATTAATACATAAGAAGAAATATGCAAAGCAAACTTGAGATTAGCCACTTTCTTCGTTACAGCTAGAAAATAGGAATAGCTTTTCGTACTTCGAATTATTTCTTAGGGTTGCCGTTGCGCCTCCCTCTCCGCTGCCCTGGCAAACATTTTCGCTCTTTGTGCGATATGGTAGCTCTACGCCCCTAGGCGTATCTTCCAAAACATAGAAAGGGGGCGAAGGATATATTTTCATAGATCACAACCAGAAATTAGATAACTTTTTCGCCAACTTGGTCAACTGAAATATGATATACATTAGAACTGAGGAGGATTTGTTCAGAAATATACAGAAACTGTGACTTATTTTATTTATTTCTCCACACCTGTAATCTTTCATTCCTTCGGTGCTCAATAGGCATATCCCGTTGCTACGTCACGCCAAGCGCCCGGATGCGATTGTCCCTTACACTCCTCTTACATCAGCCGGAGCTACTCAGTCGTGAACAGAGGTACTTAGAGGTGACAGAAACATAGAGACGTCTAATTTACACCCAGAGGACTTGCGATAAATCTGAGCTTTTAAATTGAAGAAAAGACCTAGAGACGTGAAATTGAGCTGACTTGGATTCAAGATGACTGATCCCGACGGTAAAGTAGAAGGAGCCGAGGATGAGACAATCAAATTAAACGAGGGTGATCCCAATACGACAACAGTCAAGTTGGATCTTGACGATTCCAAGGCATATCTCATCCCATCGAATGCAAATGGCGGCGCAGGAGGTGGCGATCACCCAGATGAATACAAGACCGCCATTGTCGATCCAGCGACAGCATCGTCAGATGGAGATGTCACCTTCAATGGTTTGGGCAAGGAAGAGGTGATGCGCTATGCCAATGATCCGTTTTGGGTACGTCTTCGCTGGATTTTGTTCATCTTGTTTTGGGTAGGATGGCTAGCAATGTTGGTGACCGCGATCGCCATCATTGTTCTGGCCCCACGTTGTCCTCCACGACCTGACCTGAAATGGTATCAAACCGACACCATCTATCAAGTTTATGCCAAGTCCTTCAAAGATTCAAATGATGACGGCGTTGGAGACTTTGGAGGTATGCCCCTTCTTGACTCACAGATATCTAGATCTAGACTAGACGCTTTCCACCATAGTGTAAGCTACCGGCCACCCATGTGTAAGATATTCGCCAGGGTGGATGCTATTCACCACGAGGTGTTGATGCTGTCCACTCTAAGATGCTTTTTATTGCTCCAATCAAAATTCCATCAAGGACTAGTTATGCATGTTTGTTGGGAGGGAGAGGGCGCAGTGGTCATGTAGATCTGGTTTGGCGTCAGTTCTGTGATGCGAACAACTCGCATTGTGAGTAGCTGGTTCGACTTGTGGCCGTGGATTTCACCACGGGCGGGATACAAAGATCAAAAGCTGCATTTTTTCATTTATTCAATGGTCCCCAGGATTCTTGGATAGGTAGCCCAATGGTGAACTGTATTTTACAGAAATTCAGATAAGTCATTGGCATCATAACAGTTGTTATTGTTATGCTGTTCTTTTAAAAAATTTTTTATTTATAGATCTAATAATATTGTAACAATTTAGTTGGAAGATATGACTTTCACAGGCTGCCTGAAGATCTAGACCTATCGCCTATATTCATAGATCCATCTAAATCTACATTTTATTCAGATTGTGCAGATTCCAGTGAGGCATGTATCGGTTGATATACTGAGATCCAACTTTTGTTTTTGAGTGAAGCTATATATATCTACAAACTTTCGTATGTGACAAAATATTATTGCAATAATTGGATGCAGTTCATTCATAGCAAACCGGACAATTTTAGCATTTTTTTTTTTCTGTTTCAACAGGTCTGAAGGATAAGTTAGACTACCTCACTGATGACCTCAAGGTAAATGCAATCTGGCTGAATTCTGTTATTAAAGGAGATGGCTCAACCCGTGGTGTTGTTGACCACAAGGTTCTCGACGAGTCCTTTGATGCCCCAATTGGCAACTTCAGAAGCTGGTTGAAAAAACTGAGGAAGGAAGGTTTGAGACATTCAATTTGTCACATGTCTACATATATTAATCCCCACTGGTTTTGTTCTGTTGGCCTTCTGTCCCTTTCAATATATCTCGGCTGGTTTTGTCTATCTATGTTTTAATCCCCTTTTGGCATCAAATCTAGGTGTCATCAATATGCCCATGTGATGTGTTGATTTTGATGATTACAGTATGTTTTCAAAGCTAGAAAATGAAATAATACCACTTTGAATGATTCATTTGTATAGATAAAGACCTACATGTAGTCTACTCCTATGGATATGGAGATGCTGGCTGCTTTTTTAAATATTTTTTAAAAGACTAAAATTGTAGCTATTTATGCCTCTTCCATTTTTTTTCTTTTGTGAACAGTATCGGCACCGTTATTTCAGCTAACATTATTTGCAACATTTTCACACAAAAATGTTTTTTGGAATTTAGTCTTTCCTCGCTCTCTTCCTCCTTTTGTTTTGAAAAAGAAAATGAACAGTTGTGCATCAGCAATGCTATGGAAAATTGAATTTTCAGTGTGAAACAAATTGATCTTTGATCTCTGTTATTCTGCAGGAAAGAAAGTGATACTGGATTTGATTCCGAATCAAACAAGCAAGAACCATACTTGGTTCTTGAAGTCGAAGGGAAAAGATGACCACTACAAGGATTACTACATTTGGCATGAGGCTCCAAAAGCTTCGCCACCTAACAACTGGGTAGGAAGCAAGATACATTTAGTAACAAAATCATTTTGTCTGTTTTCATGTAGCCCAGTGCTGCAATGCTATAAATTTCATTTTGTTTAAACTGATAATTGGAAAATTCCACACCTTTCTCAATTCAGTAGCCTTTATTTTTTTTTTTTTTAATATTGTGGGGGAACCTTGAACCAAAGACTGTGCTGAAAGAATGGTAATAGAATAATAACTCTACACTGAGATTAATTCAAGCCTCTGATATTTTCAGCTCAATGACCAGGGTGACCCAGCCTGGACATTTGACACAGATCGTGGAGCATGGTACTATCATCAGTTCTCTTCTGACCAGCCAGATCTCAACTTGAGAAATGAGGAAGTGGTCAATGAAATAAAAGTAAGAAAATCAGAAGGTAGATGTAAAACTAGTGTGTGAAACATTTACAAAAATTTGAGTTCTAGGGGATAATTTTCTAAACAAAAGCTCCCCTTGGGCAGACTATCCTTTGTGCAAAACCATAGCTGCTCAATTTTGGCAAGGATGTCAATCTTCGGACAAATCGGAAATCCAACTTGCCTATTTTTCTATTTTTGAACGATCACCTGCCGACTTTTATTGAGCTCACTAACTGATCGTGGTTTTATGTTAATTTTTAATGCAATGCAAGTGCTGAATGATAACAATGAAATCAGAAATACGATTGAATGTTGTGGCTGTTTGAAGATCAAGGTCGAAGTTCGTGCCACACAGTTTCTCATATTCTGACCACATGCCGTTGAATGTCACATGAAAGTTGTTGATGGAAAATCAACATATCATTATTGACAACAGAAATAATATGCCCATGGTCCTAGAGAAACTGATATAAGAGGGGTAAAATTTTCCTACTTTTTGGTGAAAAGTTCAATATCCCTTATTTAATCACTATTTGAATTTTCAGCTTCAGCCCGGAGCTTTCACAGATAGAAAGGCATGGTTGTATTCTTGAAAATTCAGCAGCAGCATAGAACTGGACTGCTGTCTTTACTTTTGCCTTGAATAAAATTTTACAGCTGAAACTGATTTTATCAAAATATTTTACAGGATATAATGAAATTCTGGATGGAAGCAGGTGTCAGTGGATTCTACATCCAGGATGTTGAATATCTAGTTGAGAATGAAGATCACAGTGTGGCCGATGATTCAGACAAAAATCAAACAAGGAATCATGAGGGTACATACACATTTTTGGAGGAGCTGCGAGAACTTGCCAATGCATACTCTGACAAGCCAGGCAGGGAAAAGTGAGTCAACTACTCATTTATGTTAATGTATTTTTGATGGTGTATTGTTATGAAATTTCTATGGACATTGAAGACCCTGGAAAATAAAATATCCTCATACTGGTATGTTTTTTTTAATTTTTTTTTTTTTTTTTTTTTAAGTTATAAATTATCTGATCAGCAACTCGGCCATATTCCACCTGTTCAAGGAAAAGAAGAATAGTTTAATTGTAGTGTAGCAGTGCACACGAATGCCCTCCTGAAGAAACTCACGAGATATTTAAGATAATTTCCTGGGATACGAGATTGAATTTCCTACTCTTCTGCAGGGTGTTGATTGCCACTGTGAGGGGTGCATCCAGAAATCAGACCCTGGAGTACTTTGGTTCTGATGACATGAAACGGTTACACATTGTGGCACCCATGTTTGAGGAGCTTCGTCACAGTGATAATGCAAAGAAAGTGAAGATGATGGTGGAAGACCGTCTTCTGGATGAAACTAAACAGTGGTTGGGACTTCAGGTAAATAGTTGATGCTTATGTCCACAGTGACTCAAAACAGGTCAGTAATTCTAAGTGACCTCAGAACTTTTACAGGAAAAAAATGAGAGGATAGTGAATTGGCAAGCCTGCCAACATGCATATCTGTGATTAGTCAAATCTTTTGCCATGTGATGGCTGTTTGTGTTGCAAACTATCTATGATGAATAGGCATGTGAAGATAAACACTGACTTTGTTGGCATCCTCAATCTTGTCTTGATTGCGAATCCCTTTCATGATACATAAAGACAGTGGAGAACGATTTTATTGTGGGTGGAGTGCGAATCTACCATTTTTGTCATACACTCATATTGTCATATCTGTTCGGTGGTATTTTGTAACGTTTTTCTTTTCTTTTTTACTGTAGATTTTTTTGTTACTGGTTTACAAATTTATTTTTCTAGCTGGGCAACGAATATGTTAGCCGCATTGCCTCAAGGCTAGACGATGGAAGCGGAGATGGTGAATATAGGTCTCGCTTGATGGGGGCACATGCACTCCAGCTGCTACTGCCAGGGACACCAATCAACTATTATGGAGATGAGTTTGGCCAGAGGAATGGTCCTGAAGTAACTGTAAGTTATGCATCTTTAGGAAGAAAGATTGACCCTTAAATACGGGACAGTGACAAGAAATTGTCAGTATATTGTTAATGTCGACATTTCAAGAGATAAAGATTTGTAGAATAAAGCTGGTCACCCTCAAATGATATTCTGTTAGTACTATATATCTTTTATCCAAGATCTGATGTGTGGAAAAAATACAGAATGGGAAATACTGTGCTTGCTGAAAGTAATAAGAAAAGGGACGTATGTCATTGTGATAGAGGCATAACAGAAATTATCAGCATGGAACGTAAGTGATGAAGAACTGATTTTTGTTAATTTAGAAAAAGAAAATTATTTTGATTTATTTTTAATAATTCCTTTCACACAGACTCCTATGCAGTGGAATACTCAGAAGAATGCAGGCTTCACTGGCCCAGATGTAACACCCTGGCAGCCAGTAGGATCGGACTATGAGAAAGATAATGTGATGGTCAGTACTGTATGATGTTACTCGGGATTAAAGAGTTTTGCAATGGAATGACAACCTAATTCATTGTACTAAATCATGCAAAAGAAAACGTCTATGCCACAGAGGATATAATAAACAGATGTACACATCTATAGTTTATGAAATATAAATCTTAATTAATAGGTGTTGAGACCCAACTTTTGTTATTATCCAGCTGCTTTCCATGTCTGGTTTCATACAATCTATTATCAATTACACTGATTTTGTTACAGATGGGCACTTCCTATTTTACTGGAAAGACCCCTCTGGAAGCATTCCAGGAACTGGTGGAGCTCCGTGGTAAAGAATCATTCCAATGGGGCAAAACTCAGGTAAGAATCCCTGTCTTTGTATTGTTACTTGGAGACATTGCAATGAAGCCCAAGGCCCAGCGCTTGCCTCATCTTGAAATGAATTTCCACATTACTGAGCTATGATTATGCCACATTTTAATTATTTCTGAAGTCTCCAAGGGCATGTACAGTCAATTTACAGCTGTGCATCAGGGTGCTTTTAGTTTGACCCCATACCAGTGGCTCAGCCGGGGTTAAGCAGTCAGGTCATGGTTGACCTTGGGTCCACCAGAAGTATACGCTAATTGCTCTGGCTGTAGACAGCTATACAATATTTTAATACCAAACTCAGTGCAGCACAGGCAACATTATGTATAAATAAAAAACATGAACAGGAAGATAAAAATCTTAATTTTTCTAAAACCTAATTTTTTTTATGATATGCAGCTGATAACAGAGACGATAACACTTAGTATAAAGTTGGCAAAATATGTCAAGCTTTTTGACATAGGTTTAGGTTTTATCTTCTTTTATCAGAGTTCAACATATGTCTCGCGGCCAGTCCACGACAGTTCCAAACCTCTACAAAGTGGAGCACTTAGTTACTGACCCGGCACGGCAATAAATTGCACGGCCGACAGGTGACCAGGCCCTCGGGGCATCGGGAATTCTCGTTGCGTGCACAACTTGGAATTGCTTTGATTTTCATGCACTTTGATGTCAAATTAATAGCCACTCTCTCACAGGAACAGGTGCGAGTTTGTTATCAAATGAAAGCTCAACATTCCGCCAGTAATGCTTCATTCTTTGTTTCCCGCTGTTTTTGTGCGTTTTCTCACAGAGGCTTGTTGAAATGTGTGTGTATTTCTAACTTTTTGGGGGTGAAAAAAACAATTTAAAAATTCATAAACACTTAATTTAACCATAGAAAGTTTTCTTTCACGTCTAATATTATTCATGATTCAAGTAAGTCTGAGTCTGTGGAATTTTTTTCTCATTACATCACATTTGTGTCAATTACAGGCGGATGTCCTGAGCACCTGTGCAATTGTTGTGCATTTTTTTAAGGTCATAAATCTGGTTTCGAGGTGTTATCTTCTAATTATAAGAAATAACTGAGCGATAATTAAACGTTTTCTATTTCTGATTAAGAACAGATCAGTTGAAGACAGTAAAGGACACTCAAATATGGAGCAATCCATCCTAGAACCTTTGATAGACGTGGAAATCGCTTAAGTGGTTCTACTCTGTCTATACATTCTTCTTGGCATCATAGTCAGACATCGCAATATTCTAGAGGAAACCACACATCAGCTAGACACAGATTTAGCACATGCTCTAGCAAAAATCAATGGTCTTTCAAACATCAGTGAATTAGACAAATTTGTTCACTGCCTGAAACACAAGTATACATTGGAAGGCATTAGAAGACAAAGCGATTTTTTTTTATGAGCGATGTTTTCATTTTTCGCAAGATGACGTCAATAAAGGTAGATTTTAGTCACAGACAGAGAAAACTCAAGATGAAATAGACAGTAATAACATCACTCCACTGGCACAGTGGAAAGGTCCGATCACTTCTGGTTTGGAAACCATTTTAGGAATGCGTGGTTTTGCGATCCACACATATCACAGCCTCACAATTATAGGCAGTCATTGCCACAAATACATGCAAGCGAACCTTTACACCGGCTCACAAAATACGTTTTTGAACGCATAGTTCAGTTCAAACAAAACGAATCAGTAGTAAATCAGGCACAAGTTACCAGGCAAAAGTTTGACACATTCAATAAAAGTTATTCTGACATTCATACATTTACCTCACACATTCACAGAATAGATCTTACAGAATCTTACAGTTAGTACGGCAATCAAACCTACATGACACTCTACAGAAAACTATTTCCACATAAAATAACACTCAAAATCCACATGATTGAGTGCCATTGCTTTCCATTCATTAAAAACTGGGGTTTCTGACTTAGTAAGTTAGTTTATTAGGGGGAAAAGGTAGGGAACAGATCCATGCCTCCATTGCCAAAACTGGAAGAGAACGATAGACAGTAGTAACAAGACTAAGCAACTAAAGGCTATTCTAGAAACACATCGACTTCAAGCTTCCATTATTTTAAGTGTTATTATTACAACTATTATTACTAA